>JAJAGP010002501.1:0-57213 GCA_025084515.1 Ancistrus triradiatus | reverse complement strand
ATATATATATATATACACACACACACACACACACACACACACATACATACATACATACACACATATATATATATATATATATATATATACACACATATATACACATACATACATACATACACACACACACATATGCGCCAATGGTCACACTGCTCTCTAAATATCGGCATCAGCCATTAAAAAAAACATTAAAAACCTATATCAATCGACCACTACTTGACACTATATTTTTCACACAACATAATATGGCAAATAGAGCAAACATTGCTTAAAAAACTCCACTCTGTTCATACTCACTCTTTTTTCTTCTGTCGTGTTCCTTTTCTTTTGGGGCTTTCACTCTCAGAGTCACTGCTGCCCTGTAAAATGTTTACAAATGGTATCAGCACACAATGCTATTTTTGCCAGAAATGTCATTCATAGGATTTGCCTACAGTAAGTTAGATGGGCAAAATGGCCAAATAGACAACTGCTTAAAAATTGAAAAAGCACAAAAATGAAATCATTTTTGATGTTATTTACAGGTTCTACAAAGTATTAAGCTAGATGTGTCCAAACTTTTATTATTAGGGCCAAATTAAGAACAAACATGGAGTCACAGGGCATACACTCTCTGCTAACAAAAAAATGACTACTTGGTTGCCATTAATAGTGCCTTTAGATAAAGGCATTTCAACAAAGTAAAAACGTTAAGATATCACGTGTCCCTCTGACCTCAGTAAAAATGTATTTACATACTTTGGCAACGTGATTGAAATCTAACTGTTGTTCGTTCCTCTGGTGCCTGGTCACATTACCGCAGACAAACCCATCCACTGAAGACTTCATTAGGTACACCTGTTCAATTTTGCACATCCATATCAAATATCAAATCAGCCAATCACACGGCAGAAACTCGATGCACTCATGTGTGTGGATGTGTAGCCGACAAATCCGTAGCATGATGTTATCTTGCCAATATGTACCAAATCTATGAGGGATGTTTTCAGCACCTTCTTGAATCTATGCCATAAAGAATTAAGGCAGCTCTGAAAGCAAAAGGGGGTCAAACTCAGTACTGACAAGGTGTACCTAATTAAGAGGCCAGTTAGTGTGTAATAAACATCATTGTCATGGTGAAAGGTGCAAGGAATTGTTTTAGAATAGCAACAAAAAGTGTAAAACTGACTGGACATAAAACCTGCCTGGTGTTCACAGAACACATATCTAACACTTTCTTAAAAAAAATAAGTAAATAAAAATATCCACTTAAAATACAGCAATAAAGCAACATTAAGCCTTGTAAGAGCTAAAATAGTCAAAAGGTGACCATAAAACTCAAGTGAAAATAATTACAAGGATGGCTAACCTCTGCTCCAATGTTTAGACGAGCTGGCTCTTGTCTGCTCCGATTGGACCTTCTAACACCATAGACATCTGGATGTTCCTCCCACATCTTTAAACACAAGGATGAAAATAGCTTAGCTTTAAACTATGCAGCATTACCAGTTTACCTTGTCAACCATTTCTACTAGACAGCTTCTTTTCCTATATATTACCATCTTGACTGAAGTTCATTAGATGAATCATTTGAGAACTGAAGGAATGAGTAACCATTTAGAAATTAGCACTTGTCTTCGTTTGTCGCCGAGTCGAGATCCACTGCATCAAGTTTATGCTTGAGGTGATTTTTCATTGAGCTTGTATTTTTTGTTGTTCTTCTTAAGATAAATGCAACGTCTGTTTTCAGTAATAATGAAATACTGTCATACTGTGCTTGCTTGGGTCACCATCTATGCTACATTTTATGCTCAACATACTGTAGGTACACAAACAACAGCACGTGGATTCCCATAGTTTCAGAGTCATTCCAAAGAAATCCAGTTCGCAAATTTGAAGTTGTACTTTACTAATCTACTGTGTGGTTACATAGATACTCCATTACTCGGCCATCACAAAGCACTATAATACCATATTTAAGTGATCTCCATTTGATTGGTCGCAAGAAAATATGTAAAACATGTATTTTAAATTGAGTGACAAATCTGTCCCATTTCCAAGGCATTGTTAAGTCTTGCAGCCTCTTATTCCATCACAATATTACACTCTAAGCTACTACACAATGGCTATGATCATCCACTTTCCTTTCACCAACAAGCATTGCATCATCATCATCATCATCATCTTTTAAAGAAAAAGGACGAGGGCAAGTACATGTATAAAACGTTGAGAAATTCTAGTATTATACTGCGTCCAAACTTTTGGACTTTTTCAAATTCAATGGTTTCTCATTATTGTAAAACTTTCTGCATTGTAGCTTAATAATAAAGTCATCCAAACTATGAAGAAATGCATATGGAATTATTTAGTACATAAAGTGTTACACAAACCAGAATATACAATTTATATTTAAGATTCTTCAAAGTATGCATCTCTTGCTTAGTTGACAGCTTTGCACACTTGCTATTTTCTCAGTCAGCTTTATGAGGTAGTCACCTGGAATGGCTTTCAGTTAACAGCTCTGCCTTGTCAAGAGTTAATTTCTTGAATGTCTTGTCCTCTTAATGGGTGTGAGACCATCAGTTCTGTTGTGAAGTGGTAGAGCTGGTATATAGTGAATAGCCCTATTTGAGTAATGTTCAAATCCATACCATGGCAAGAACTACTCAAATAAGTAAAGAAAAACATTTAAGAAATGAATGTCTGTCGATCCAAAAAATATCAAGAACCTTGAAAGTATCCTCAAGTACAGTTGCAAAGACCAAACGTTCTAATGAAACTGGCTCTTATCAGGGCCACCCCAGGAAAAGAAGACCAAGAGTTACCTCTGTTGCACAAGATAAGTTCATCAGATACCAGCCTCAGAAATCGCACGTTAACAGCACCCCAGATAAGAGCCCACCTAAATGCTTCACAGAGCTCAAGCAGCACACACATTTCAACATCAACTGTTCAGAGAAGACTGCGTGAATCTGGACATTATGGTCGAATTGCTGCAAAGAAGCCACTTCTAAGGAGGAACAACTAGAGGACGAGAATGGCTTCAACCAAGGAACACTGGACATTAGACCAGTGAAAATCTGTCCTTTGGTCTGATGAGTCCAAATTTTAGATTTTTGGTTCCAAACGACATGTCTTTGTAAGACACAGAAAAGGTGAGCGGATGGTTCCTGCAAGTGTAGTTCCCACCGTGAAGTATGGAGGAGGAAGTGTGAAGGAATGGGGGTATATTACCTTATTTAACATGCTGTCAACGACAATACATTCATCACATAGTAATACAACTGTTTCCCACTGATCTTCATTCCAATCTTTATGAGCTTTAGGATATGTTACCCTTTCCACCCTGTTCCCCTTCCAAAAAGTGGTTAACTGGCTGCTACCCTTCCAAAATGGCCATTCCTGATCAAGCTTTTTCATACTGTAAACGGATCATTCGTGTGTGTGTGTGTGTGTGTGTGTACACACACAGTGGTGCTTGAAAGTTTGTGAACACTTTAGAATTTTCTATATTTCTGCATAAATATGACCTAAAACATGATAAGATTTTCACACAAGTCCTAAAAGTAGATAAAGAGAACCCAGTTAAATGAGACAACAATATTATGCTTGGTCATTTATTTATTGAGGAAAATGATCCAATATTACATATTAGTGAGTGGCAAAAGTATGTGAACCTCTAGGATTAGCAGTTCATTTGAAGGTGAAATTAGAGTTAGGTGTTTTCAATCAATAGGATGACAATCAGGTGTGAGTGGGCACCCTGCTTTATTTAAAGAACAGGTATCTGTTAAAGTCTGCTCTTCACAACACGTTTGTGGAAGTGTATCATGACACGAACAAAGGAGAATTCTGAGGACCTCAGAAAAAGAGTTGTTGATGCACATCAGGCTGGAAAAGGTTACAAAGCCATCTCTACCTAGTTTGGACTCCACCAATCCACAGTCAGACAGATTGTGTACAAATGGAGGAAATTAAAGACCATCGTTACCCTCCGCAGTAGTGCTTGACCAACAAAGATCACTCCAAGAGCAGGGCGTGTAATAGTTGGCAAGGTCACAATGGACCGCAGGGTAACTTCTAAGCAACTGAAGGCCTCTCTCACATTGGCTAATGTTCATGAGCCCACCATCAGAAGAACACTGAACAACAATGGTGTGCATGACAGGGTTGCAAGGAGAAAGCCACTGTTCTCCAAAAAGAACATTGCTGCTCATCTGCAGTTTGCTAAAAATCACGTGGACAAGCCAGAAGGCTATTGGAAGAATGTTTTTGTGGACGGATGAGACCAAAATAGAACTTTTTGGTTTAAAAAAAAAAAAGCGTTATATTTGGAAAAAGAAAACCACTGCATTCCGGCATAAGAACCTTATCCCATCTGTGAAACATGGTGGTGGTAGTATCATGGTTTGGGCCTGTTTTGATGCATATGGGCCAGGACGGCTTGTCATCATTGATGGAACAATGAATTCTGAGTTATATCAGAGAATTCTAAAGGAAAATGTCAGGACATCTGTCCATGAACTGAATCTCAAGAGATGGTGGATCATGCAGCAAGACAACGACCCTAAGCACATAAATCGTTCTACCAAAGAATAGTTAAAGGAGAATAAAGTTAATGTCTTGCAATGGCCAAGTCAAAGTCCTGACCTTAATCCAATCAAAATGTTGTAGAAGGACCTGAAGCGAGCAGTTAATGTGAGGAAACCCACCAACATCCCAGAGTAGAAGCTGTTCTGTATGGAGGAATGGGCTAAAATTCCTCCAAGCCGGTGTGCAGGACTGATCAACAGTTACAGAAAACATTTAGCTGCAGTTATTGCTGCACAGGGGGGTCACACCAGATACTGAAAGCAAAGGTTCACATACTTTAGCCAATCCCTAATATGTAATATTGGATCGTTTTCCTCAATAAATAAATTACCAAGTATAATATTTTTGTCTCATTTGTTTAACTGGGTTCTCTTTATCTACTTTTAGGACTTAAATGGACATCACTACTCTTTCACTAATAATAATCACTACTAGTTTAGACTGTTTTTAAACAGCTTTTAGCAAATTTCCATGGACAGTAATTTTGCTATGTTGTTACCTACACCAAAAGGAACCATTTCAGATGACATCAACATGGTATACCATCATACTGGTACATCGTCACATTCCTTTATTTAGACTGAGGTGAAATCAGAAGTTTAAGGTCCTTCTTTACCTTCTTGACATCAGTCAAGTCTCTCTTCTTGACCCGTTTCTCTTTGATCTCTTCTACCGTCTGTTGGGTCTTCGAGCCAGCTGATTCACTCTCCGATTCAGAACGGCTCTCCGATTCTGACGAGCTGTTCGACTCGGAATGATGGGATTGTGCTCGCTCGCTTCCCTGCTCGCTCTCTGACTGGCTGCCTGTCTCCGAGCCTGAATGGTTTGACTCCTCCGAGGCAGAGTTGCTACATCAAGGAAAGAAGTTTTCAGAAATCAGCATGACAGGGAAAAAAAAAATACCTTAAATTGAATGTTGCACAGAAGATAAACTGATTTTTTTTCTGGCACTAAACATTTACCACTTAAGTTGTAGTAATGAACATAGCTACATGTTTTATTATATCATTTTATTAAGTGTCTAACATCTCAGCAGTCAGAAGTATTACACATTCCCTGATTTTTCACCTCCATAAAAGGCTGGGTAACATGAAGGTTAAAAGTCTGAAACCACTAGTGTAAAGGAGTCGTATTACAGATGCAGAATAAGGCCTCAAAACACATCAAAGCTTTGCAACAACTTCATGAATGGCATGGCCTTTCCTCTACAGACACCTGACCAAAACCCCATCCAGTATTTATGGAGGCACTTGAAGACAGAGAAAGTTAAGCATTCAGTAACATCACAAGATGTTCTTCAGACTATTATTCACCAAGAATAGTTTTCATATAGATGTTGTTTGAAACAATGTATGTCAAATTTCAGCCAAACTACAGTGGTACCTTGGTTCTTGTCGTTAATTCGTTCCATAAGACTCATCAAGAACCGAAAATGACGAGCACTGAGCACATTTTTCCCATAAAGAACAATGTAAATTGAATTAATCTGTTCTAGACCCCCAGAAAATCACACTGTATAAGGCATTACATGCATTAATGGACTTGTATTGTACAGGTGCTCCCCAATTTACAATGCGTACATGTTCCAACAAATTTTTCAGAACCTAAATGTATCATGAAGAGTTTAGTATCGTCTACACTGTATCTTAGTGGAGCCTATTATACACTTAACACTTATACATTAACCTTCAGTTGGCCAAAATAATTAACACAGACTTAAAAATCTCATGTAATTTAGTGAGTAATGGACTGAAAGTGAAAAGTAAAAGCAAAAGCACTATTGGTGAATTCAAGCTAAGGTAACTGCAGCCTGTGTTCTGAAAAGACAAAGTTCCTGATTTCCTTTCAGTTGGCTCCAAGTAGCCTTCTTAGGACCCATGGAGACTTACTTGCACTAAGAATACAGTACTGTAGATGAAACAAAATAAACACAGCAGAGTTCTTCACTGACCAAGGAGTATTGTGAATCTGAATCACTGAATAGTGAATAGAGTTTCGGCTGGAATGAGTTGCGCAGGTTTAAGCAAATGCGGCGAGTATTAAGCAAACAACAAATTTTCTAGTCAAAATGTTTCGAGAATCGAATTCATTGAGTTCCAAGGTACCACTGTATAACCATTTCAGACATCTCAGCACCTTTAGAGTATGGGGAACTGCCACCTTTTGCCATCTGATGTTTTTGAACTTTGCAAATATGTTTATGCTTAACCTTAACTTGAGACATATACACATCAACAAATAACATCCTACAGTTTTCAAATAGATTAAGATGCTACACTTAGATGGACAAAAAACCAGCTTGGCAGCCCTTCATAACTCCATAATGGTAGCGAAATCCCTATAAAGTTTAATAACCTTTAAGCCACATTGCCTATTCATTACTTATTTGAAGCCTATACCTGACAATGGAGCAGTTCATTCATATTTGAGGTAAGCTGCTATTATTTGTAGGCAAGTGTCTTCAAGCCTATTACACAAACTGATTATCTTTGCCCAATTTGGTAAATTTCCAAAATATGCCTCTTCGTTTGTGAAGGATCATAGCTAACATATAGTCCAGTCCAAACTCAAGGCCAAGTAGACATAATTTAAAATTCACCATTATACTTCATAATTTACTGATCCTAAACTAGAAGTTAGCTCTGTTTTATCAGAAAATCTCTGAAAGGCCTGAAATCTTGAAGTCATTTAAGTTTCTGCTATGTAACTCTTAGTTATTTCCTACACAAGATGACTTTAATGTACACCAAGTTGCCATTCTTTGGATATTTGGAGTTCTGAGCATCAACGGCCATACACATGATAGACAGATAGATAGCTAGATAGGTATATAGACGTGAAAATGTGAATCCTGTCCCATTTGTTAACTGAATATTTTAATCTTTGTATCTTAACATTTAAATGTGGTCCTCTCCAAATGGTGTCTTATGTAAACATTGACCATTATTTATACTAGGAACCAAGTTTCGTTTGTTTTTACATAATCCTGTGACTCACTGTTGGGAGGCATAACAAAGACTGGAATTTCCTGCAGTACTCACCTTCACTGCACTGACAATGCACTAAAGTCTACATTCCCTGCAATTAGTCTGCAAACCATTCTGCTGTAGACCCATATAAATGTATCATTGACTTATAATCAATAATATAAACAATGATTCACTTGGAAGAAAATCAAACCCTCACACACACAGACACAGATGGATGATTTACAGACATTATTTGCAGAATCTCTCCATTAAGCAGTAAGTTATAAACTGCCACCCAGGTCTTATTCTCCAGTGGAACAGAAATAATCAAGATATGAATGTAATTTCAGTTAATGATTATAAATGAAAACTCAATAATGTAAACAGTAAGATGGCATTTGCACTAGAACTTATATCACCTAGTTACCGATATCTCAACACATTACATGAAGGGTTTCTAACTCATTTCTTCTAAGTGATTAAATTACTAAATTTACAGTCTGCTGAGAGACAAGTCGGAAAATAATAGCTAAACAAAATACTTATTTAAATAACACAATGCATCTATCCAGCTCCATTAAATGTGCTCAGCTTACAAATACACAATGTTGTAATGAAAACTTCTTAGTTTTAACTGCAACGGTTTAATTGTATAGAGTACATATGCATTCATCCACACGCTTCAGCATACAGTAATCAACAAATGATCAGAGTCCTGTCCGCACTTCCAATAACGACATACTCACAGTGTGGTCATTACTGACCTTAACAACTGATCACAAATATGTGAGCCAATGTAGAACGTTTCACGTTTCCCCAACACTACCTTACTTGAACAATGACCTACCAAACCTGATTTAGCCTAACCCTGTTTGTGGGTATGAACTCCAGCTTTTTTCAGTTCCAATAAGAAACTTCAACAAGAAACTAGAATGTGAACAAACTTTAATGAATTTGGTTGGTCAAATGACCATTTGTCACTGCCTTTCTTCTGCAAAATTCAGATTTTCTGAATTATATAAAGAGTGAAGTAAAATTCTTTATAGAAATCAATGGTCAGGCAGACCAATCCACAAATTTTATGGGAAGCCACAAAGTGTCATATAAGGGGGTCATTTCATCTCCGTTGCCTCTCATCTATCTAAGGTACAGTCGGCAAAGATTTGCAATCTGGAATCCCATGTTGGTCAGCTGGAGTCCAGTCAGAGGTTGCTTTTTCAGGAAGTGCTAAAGCCCTTGACATCTTGAGATCAGAGTACAGGACAATAGTTATTCAGCAAGCTGAGTTTTTACTGCTAAAGACAAGACAAAAATATTATGAAAACTTAGACAAACCGAGTAGTTAATTTAAAACTCTCAGAGCAGCTTGCGTCCATTGAGGTAATACAGCACCTGGGCACGTTAATTACGAACCCTAAAGACATCAATGGTGCCTTTCGCAATTTCTACGCAAAATTTTACAAGTCAGATAATTCAGACAATCTTAATGATTCAGACGCCTTTCTAAGGGAGCTTGACTTGCCATACTTGGCGCCTGCGCAGATTAGGGCTCTGGAGGCTCCAATTTCAGTAAAGGAACTAAAGAATGCAGCATCTTCCTTGAAGAGAGCTAAATCACCCGGTCCAGATGGCATTACCCCGGAACTGCTACTGGAGCTTTGGGATTTAATTGCACCCATTTTGTAGACTCCATCGATTATGCATTGGAACGGGTTCATCTCACAAAGACCAAAACACAGCCTTGATATCCCTGTTCCTTAAAAAGGGGAAAGATCCTTTAGAATGTGAGAGCTACACACCGATTTCCTTAATTAATTCAGATCTTAAAATATACACAAAGGTGATATGTACTAGACTGAACTTAGGAATCTCTGACTTAGTTCATCATGACCAAACAGGTTTTATCCTGGGGCGATTGGCTGCGGACAACCTACACAGGCTGACTCAGATTTTAGATCAGGTCCATCTTGTACAGGCGCCCTGTGGTATTGTCTTTAGATGCCTACAAGGCCTTTGACCGCCTTGAATTGGAATTCCTATGGGATGATTCAGTTTGGTCCCCGGTTTATTCATATGATTCAAACATTATAATGCCAACCCCTCCGCGATCATGCAAACAGGATCATGGGTTTCGCGATTGTTCCCTATAGAAAAGGGCAGCAGACAGGGCTG
This sequence comes from Ancistrus triradiatus, assembly GCA_025084515.1. NCBI lineage: Eukaryota > Metazoa > Chordata > Actinopteri > Siluriformes > Loricariidae > Ancistrus > Ancistrus triradiatus. Next base: position 47,500 of record JAJAGP010002501.1, on the reverse strand, counting down.
CCCCCTTTCCCTGGGCTTATATTTGTTCCTTCACTGGAACTACTGGCGCAGGTTATTCGACAAAGTTCAGTCATTACTTCTATTTCAATCAAATTCTCATCATATAATCTCATTGTATGCGGACAATGTTTTACTTTATGGTTCCAATCCCGAACGATCAGTCTCTCAGGTACTACTGTACTGTTACTTGAGAAGTTGCCTCCTGTCCAGGTCACATATCAGGGGTTTAAATATTTAGGGATAAAGATATTTCGTAAAACAAATTTGAAGTGCTCCCAAAATTATTAGGGTCAGGATTCGCTTCTCTACTCTTCAACGTTCTACGTCTCAGGGTGGATTAGCTCTCCCTCTTAAGTTGTACCATCTGTCTTTTCAGGTAGCTTTCTTGCAAACAGCGTGCCGTGAGTTGGAAAGCAAACTTGTTAAGCCCTCGATTGCCGGAACTAAGCTGAAAGCAGCCAAATTGAACCTGGGCAATGCTATTAGTAACTCTTTGAAGGTATGGTCTCAGGTTAACAGATATTTGGACATCAACCTTAAATTTCACAGAAACTCTCCGATCTGGTTAAATAACCCATTGTTGTCCGGTAGCAAACCCTTTGTTTCCCCCCCCCCCGTGGGCTAAAGCCAATATTTTTGTTTTGAAGGATCTTTACAGTGAGAAAGGACTAAAACATTTCAATTACTTAAAAGACTCCCATTCGAACCCAGGTTCTTCTTATTTCTTAGATCTCAGACTCCGTGCAGCTTTACGAGCATACGGTGTTCCTTGGAACGCCCCTTTGGAAACACATCCTCTGTGGAATTTATATAAGCACACTCCTACCTCCTGTGGACTAGTCTCTAAAATCTACAATAACCTTATTTCTAATACTAAAGAAACACTTGGGGTAGGGAAAGTCTGGAGTCGGGATCTATCAGTAAATGACGAGGAACTGGATTGGGATCAAATTTGGGGGAATATATTCGCTTCCTTCAGGAATTTTGCCCATCAACTAATTCATTACAAATTTGCCCACACATTTTATATTTCACAACACCATGTGTTCCAGATGACACTTTCTGCAGACAATTTATGTCATAAATGTTCTTTAGGTGTTATTGGTACATACCGTATTTTTCGGACCATAAGGCGCACTTAAAATCCTTTAATTTTCTCAAAAATCGACAGTGCGCCTTAAAATGCGGTGCGTCTAATGTATGAATTAATTCTGGTTGTGCTTTCTGACCTACAACCGATTGTAGATGGTACATGGCGCTCATAAATCTGTCAAAATGTTTTAGCACGGTCTTGGTAGGTTACGAAGCTTACGGCAACCGTAGTGCGCAGCATAGCGGAGTAATACGGTATGTGCTTCAGCATTAGGGTATGTGCATTCATTCATTTATTTTCGAAGCGGATTTCAAACTCAACACTATCGGTCACGCAGTACAACATGGACATAGAGCAGCTGTGAGAGAATTCAACATTAACGAATCAATGATACGGAAGTGGAGGAAGCAAGAAGACGCCCTGCGCCAGGTAAAGACCAAACTGAGCTTCCGACGGAACTTAAGAGTTTTGTTTCATTTCATGCGTCTTATAACCCGGTGCGCTTTATGTATGAAAATATACCCGTTAGCAGTCGTTCATTGATATCGTGCCTTATAACCCAGTGCGCTTTAAAGCCCGGAAAATACGGTATTTATGTTTTCTGGCAGTGTCCCCCAGTTAAACGACTTTAGGACATTACAGTGTCCTTGCTTTGTTCGCTGCTGGAGCAGGATCTCCCTTTGTCACCAACTGTGTTTTTGCTCGCTGATGACTCTGGTGTTGATGCACATTTTCGTGAAAGGAAAGTAATAATGGCCGCTGATACCGCAGCCAAGAAGACCATTTGAAAATTCCAGGCTGAGTTTGATCTACTCTCAAAGTCTGTGTTTCTGAATTTCTTTTTGGACGTGTTATTGTTAGAGCGGGCCACTGCCAGGTTACACCATGCCAGAGTTGCCACTATCTCTTTGTGGTCTAAAAGTATTGATTTTGTGAGAGGTGAGTTTGAACGAGATTGAGACATGTTTGTGTGCGATTTGTGTTTGATTTTGTGTGTTAAAAAACAATAACAATATATTCACAAAAAAACAGACTTTCAGCTTACCAGCTTCACAAAATTAACAAGCATAAGACTAGGTCAGGTGTAGCCATTCCGCCTACTTAAATCGGTTTTCAGATATTTAAAGCCCTTTAACACGATTTGTAGAGCAGACTCTTGTGAAATAACAGTTCAACCCCATAGAAGTTAAAAATAAGGACCAAATAATATTCCGATGTCATCTTTAAAGTTTCTAATTGTATTAAAGTGTAAAACAACAACAATAAAATGCCTTTTCCTTTTTTATAACGTATTACACTTAATCCCAATATACCTACAGTGGGGAAAATAAGTATTTGGTATACTGCCAATTTGCAAGTTTACCCACCTACAAAATGGAGAGGTCTGTAATTTTTTATCGTAGATACACTTCACCTGTGAGAATGCACAAAAAAAAACAGAAAATCACATCATATGATTTTTAAATAATCAATTTGCATTTTATTGCATGAAATAAGTATTTGATACAATAGAAAAACAGAACTGGTACAGAAGCATTTGTTTTCAATTACAGAGATCAGACGTTTCCTGTATTTCTTGACCAAGTTTGCACACACTGTAGCAGGGATTTTGGCCCAGTCCTCCATACAGATCTTCTCCAGATCTTTCATGTTTTGGGGCAGCAAAGATTTTCTATTGGGTTCAGGTCTGGAGACTGGCTAGGCCACTCCAGGACCTTGATATGCTTCTTATGGAGCCACTCCTTAGTTGCCCTGGCTGTGTATTTCGGGTCATTGTCATGCTGGAAGACCCAGCCACGACCCATGTTCAATGCTCTTACTGAGGGAAGCAGGTTGTTGGCCAAATCTCTTGATACATGACTCCATCCATCCTCCCTTCAACACGGTGCAGTTGTCCTGCCCCCTTTGCAGAAAAAGTAGTGCGTTACTAATGGTAATCTTTGAGACTGTGGTCACTGACCACGTCCTCCCGTGTAGTTCTGGGCCGATTCCTGACCTTTCTCTGAATCATTCTTACCCCACAAGGCGAAATCTAGCATGGAGCCCCAGGAAGACTGACAGTCATCTTGTGTTTCTTCCATTTTCTAATAATTGTGCCTTCTCACCAAGCTGCTTGCCTATTGTCCTGTAGCCCATCCCGGCCTTGTGCAGGTCTACAATTTTGTCCCTGGTGTCCTTAGACAGGTCTTTGGTCTTGGACATGGTGAAGAGGTTGGAGTGTGATTGACTGTGTGGACAGGCGTCTTTTATACAGGTAACGAGTTCAAACAGGTGCAATTAATACAGGTAATTAATGCAGAATAGGAGGGCTTCTTGAAGAAAAACTAACAGGTCTCTCAGAGCCAGAATTCTTGCTGGTTGGTTTGTGATCAAATACTTATTTCTTGCAATAAAATTCAAATTAATTATTTAAAAATCATACAATGTGATTATTGGGATTTTGTTTTTTAGATTCTGTCTCTAACAGTTGAAATGTGCCTACGATAAGAATTACAGACCTCTCCATTCTTTGTAGGTGGGAAAACTTGCATAATCAGCAGTGTATCAAATACTTATTTCCAACATACAATTATGAACATAATATTTAATATCCTATGCTTCCTGCAGGACAAATCTCACAATAGAAAAGTGTTCATCCAACTTAGCCAGAACAGTCAATCCTACAAATGTATGGAAAAGAGGCAAAGACTGTGAGTAATCATCTCTGAGGATTGTATCTGCTGTGTGATATGGAAGAATTGGAACTGGAATGTCTAAAATCTGATAGAAAATGGAATAACAGTAATCAGTTTTCAAAAAATGGCTTATGAAAATTACATGATGCAACTAATTTTGTACATAGTACTTTCTTGCATCATATTGCTAAGTACAAAAACAGTTGCAATAAGATGCTCAGAATTTAACAAGAAAACTGCATGCAGACGTTTTCTTGTGCTTGCCAAATTGGAACGCAGCTGTAGACTCGATGATTAAAAAACGTTGCAATGTTTAAAACTGTAAGCATTATTTGGAATATAAACAGGTTAATTGTGAACAATAGTTACTTGCGTCTCCATCCCAACATCATTAACGATTCACGTTGAACATGGATTTCAAAAGAGAAATTGTTACAGTTCATCTCGTGAAGTAGGATGGCTTTAAACATTAGCTACCATGCTAGCTAGCATAACTAATTTACCAAGACAAAGTCTCTCCACCCCCACAGTTAAGCATGAAATGCTCCAACACTTAAGGATTTTCTTCTTGTGACTGCTTCACACTTTTGTTAACTCTCCAGTAAGCAGTAATGTCAAATTTACTGCTTTATGACTGATGACGTCACTGACTGATCAACTATTAAATTAATTGTCAATTAATTTGGTAGTCGATTTTAGTCAAGTCGATTCATCATTGCACCCCTACATACCACAACAGAAATCATTTCTACAAGAGTACTGTTTTTCTAGTCTCTAGGTAATCCATTGTCATCCCTGTCCACTTTGTTTTCTAAGGGTAGAAATGAATGTGAATGCGAGACAAATGAGACAAAAAAACTGTGGAAATAGCTGCAGAAAACTTGAGGTCAGCTGAAATGTCCACTAAACACATTTGGATGATGATTAGAAAAATAAGTTTGAAATGTATACAACAGTTCAATTGCCACAATGACCATCAAAAGAGGCACCCAAGTCTGGTCCTACGCAGACACATTCGGCCATCTCTGAGAGAAAGAAGTCTGGCTGATCATCCCCGACACTGCAATAGCAGCCCTGTCGGCCTATGAAAAGAAGTGGTCAGCGTCCATGAGTCGAATGGGGACATTTGCTGGCCTATGGCCCTCCTTGCTCAACAAAGAGGTCATGCACACAGCCGGGGGAGGGGAACTGGCACCACTCCAATGTCCTGGATAGATAAAACTGTAAAGTGTGGATAAACAGACGTGTTACACATCTTGCCACAGATGAAATGAAACAGGTGGTTGTTTAACCATATGACGACCAATCATAAATCCTGTGGTGCATATTTAAAATGGCAGTCCACAAGCGAAGACCCAAGAAGGAACACGATATGTTCTGCATGAAGGAGCGGGTCCAAGATCCCCCAACATCTCAGCAGGATCAGTGCTACTATACTCACCAGTGGAAGCCTTGCCATGTAATGTGAATGTCCCCATTGTGGGACCAATTAAAGATTACCATATATCAACAGAATTGCCAGTATGTTAAAAAGTGTTTTTAAATGCGTTATTGAAGTTTTGTTTGTTCCAAAACAGTGTACGAAAAATGAAGAACTCACTTAAGCCCAAAATATTACAAAATGTTGTTATATTGATTTTAGCTTATGTTCATAAAAGGTACCAATAATTCTTATCCCAAAATAGTTAAGACATGTTGGACAGCTAAATCCTCCATATATCTAAAATGTCCATTAATTAATATGACTCATCATTTTTTATTTCTTACTCTATACGAAAGAGTTTAGCATATTTTAAAACCCAGTTATTTCCTGGTCAGACTCTTGGGGACTCCAGCACCTACCCTGGAGAACACAGGGTGCAGATGTAAGCAGACATCCTACATCTTGAGACATCATAAATGCAGGGGCTCTTTATAGCAAGGGCAAGAAAGCATCAAGGGCCTAGTATTGAATTCCCAGACACAAAGCCGTTACAGCCGCTTATACTTCTTAAATTATATAACCAATACAATTACAATTCAAACATTCAAATATTAAATATTCCTCATTCAAGTATATTTATTTGATAATATTTTAATTGTAGAGGTGAACAGAATACATTTTTTGTTCAGCATGTGATCAGGCTGTGTGTGGGTGCTATTGCTCACAGCCAGCACTGCAGCTGCTGACAAAGCAGCCCGGCCAGCCAGTCCTTATATGGCATGTGAAGTCATCGAGGGGTGGACTTAACCCTGCCTAATCCTGATTGGATGCTTTGTTGCCTGCAGGGAAAGGCCCAATCAAAATTCAGCAAAGAAGATTCTGACCTCTAGTTCACTTCCTGCATTCCCTTCCTGTAGTTCTTTGCACCATTTATGCCACACTGTATAACACACAAGCTATGCAGCACAACAGAAGAGCCATTTTGTGACTTACCAACTGAACTTTCAGCCATTTAATGCCCCAGACAAACTATACAACAATGACAGGGTTGCTTTCTCATCTTTATGCAAGTCTCGCATTCAATTCAAGGAAAATACACATTTACAAATGCCAGATCTGGCTTATTTTTCCTTTTTAAACAAAGAGGAATGTGTCTAGAAAATGGCTGCCAAAAGCATAATATAATTCAGTAACCTTGCTGAAGGTCCTGTGTCCTTCAAAGAACTCTCTTCTAATTCCGGACTGTAAGAATAAAATATTGAGGTGTATATATTATCAAATTAAATATGTATTTTACTGACCACAAAGGCCATGTATAGATTTCATGTTTCACCACAGACAAAAGTGTCAATACAGATAAAAGCAAAATGTGGTGTTCATCCTGCATATACATACATGAAATGAAAAAGATGACTGCACAACCATAAGGACAACAGTCGAATAGGAAATTTCATTTACGCTTGTTCATACCTTTAAACATTAAAATTTTAAAGAAATTTCCCTATATTCTACAACAGGTCTCAAGGACAGTCAACAGAAAAAAAATCAGTCCACATTACCTTAATAATGCGCTCCACCTCAAAGGGACGTCGATATCTCAGAAATGTCGCAAACCATTAACCGTGTACAGCTCATCACAATTTAAACATTTGTACATTAACTTTATTTACCTTTTACCACAGTTGAATCTGAGACACGCCATTTACTTGCTGATTTTTATTGTTTTCAATGTTGTTACCAAAAGAATATTAATTTCTTTAAATCACTCAAGAGCATGAAACACAGAACTATTATGGGGAACGTTCTCGTAATAAACAGTTAAAAATACAGCTTTACCAACTCAGACAATAAAAAGTATTAGTACTGCCATAGAGGTAAGGCCACAAAATTGATCGTTAACCACATTCACAAAAAAAATAATTCGGCTCTCAATTAACTAAACATAACCAACCATGATGATTATGGGTTCTGCTAAAAATAACTGGTCAAATGATTTTGTCAAAATCACCTCAATATTTTTTTTAAATGTTCAATATTTACTTTAGAAAAAATATTTACATTAAACATTTTTAATGGATCTAATCAGATTTTTACATTTGATTAGATCCATTACATTATGACCCATGTAACGGCTTAAAGATTTAAAGTTAAATATGAGAGACAAATGCCTTTAACCATCAATATTTATGTTTAGCTCATGGTAAAATTACATCTGCAAATTACTACCTGTTTTTACACACAAGTTTACCCACACAAATATATTACATTTACAGCATTTAGCAGACGCCCTTATACAGAGCGACTTACAATTGATGCAATTTTACAATCCAAGCAATTGTGGGTTAAGGGTCTTGCTCAAGGACCCAACAGTGGCAGTTTGGCAGAGGTGGGATTTGAACCCTGGACCTTCTGGTCCATAGTCCAGTACCTTAACCGCTAGGCTACCACAGTCCCCATGCCATATAACCATGCCCAATGTGTGGTAGTCATCCATAAGCCCTTCTTCAGTGATCAGTTTCTGACCACAAAACCACTGTGGGCTGGATGACACCCCAATAGTGACAACAAGAAACCCAGCAACACTGTTGCACCCAATAATCATACCACTTGATTTGAAAATGGTCCACTACCCAAAAATATCTGGTCAGCGAAGGCCCAACAGTGGTCTCTTACCAACAATGTGTAACATGGCGAATCAGTACAGGTATAAGGTTGGTGCACCAAACATGTACATCTGTATATACACGTTGACAGCAGTGAACCCTAAAACTGTGCAGGCCAGAGGACCCCGAAGACTGGAGACTCTAGAAACCCTGCATGAAACACTATGGACCTAAAAGGCCAGTGGTCTAAGGACATGACAGGGATAACAGAAGGAATGTCCAATCCCGTTTGCCACAGGACATTAAGAATACTACAAAACTTTATTAACTAAACATCCATATGTTGATCAATAATTGTATTAGAACTTGCAAACACACAAGAAAGTCATATAATTACTTAATTACCATTTTGGAATAAAATAAATAAGCAATCATCTTACAAATCTTCAGTGAAAGGCTGAGCTTATACAGCAACAAAGTCTGATTTAGAAAATATGGATTCTAATGTAAAACTAAAAATACTAAAGCCTTAGTTGTCAGTCCCCATAAGAATTCTTCAATAGGAGCCACGTGTATCCACATGAAACATTTACTTGTCAAAAATGAAAAAAAAACATACTGGAACAAGTGATACTGTTTTGCTAAGCTTTAAGACATTAAACAAAAACAGGACTATAAATAAGCCTACATATAACCGGTAAGTAATACATGTACAATACTGTATGAACATCGTAATGTCACAAATTCATCAGGAATCACATATAAATCAGCAATGTAAGAGTAAAAACTCCTTCAACTTCAATGTTGCCTATGGTGCAATGCAGTGTCAACGAATCAGACAAGGTCATGCCGAAAAAAGTTAAAAATGAAAAACAATGCATGCTTGGTTAAGTAGAAAACCTTCCAGGTCGGAATACACTTATTTACAAAGGCCTAAACAGGCTACATTCACTTTTAGAAAGGCCAGTAAAAAATCAGGGTGTGGCTATTCAACTATGCCAAGGTCAATGATGTGAAACCATGTCAATTTATAGAAACTGTGGCTAAAACCCGTGTACAGGTGATCAGCCATGCCTGTCGATGTAAACAATCGGGATGTAAAGAAAAAGACATGAAAAAATGAATGATCGTACCTTGAAGCATTGCTTTGGGTCGAGGCATCGTCTCCTTCCTTTTTCTCTTTATTCTTCGACATGGTTGTATTGCTGAACTTGAGTAAATGATGATCTTAAGTCCAGGTATTAAACTGTCAAAAGTTGAAAGTGTGGGGCGAAACCATGATGCAAGTCCGTTCTGCTCCGCTTTTGCTTTAAGGACTGAAAAAAAAGTCCTGTCGTTGCGACGTAAAGGAAAAACTGGAGTCTTGAATCGAACGTTTTTGAAATAAACGCGTTTTAATTGTAATTATTAAGTGTTAAATATTGAATTAAACACAAGCTCGATGTCAAGCAAAACGCGTCCAGACTTTCAATGCAATAGATCCCACACGCATAAATTCTTACTGCGTCATCAGGACAAAGGAGGATTCAAAAGATGCATTAAATTATAAAAATATAAACGACCGAACAAAAAAACAAGTTACACACAGCTAATCCATAGACAGGCAGGGAAATACATGCAAGGAGCAGTAGCATACACGGCTGGAATAAAAATGTCGATTTAGCACTCCGGTAACAAAAAGAAAACCACAAAATCCTTAATATATTCGAAAACCAAAACAATTCGGAATAGAATCAGAAAAAAATAAGTGAAGTAAGAAACGCTGCGCTGGCCCTTTGAATGGAGAGCGGAGTTCTAAAGCACAGCGCACTAAAAATGGAGGACCGCCATGGCTGCCAGCGCGAGGCTCAGAAAACAACGACTCCGCTAAAGCCGAGCATTTCTCCTCTACCAAACAAAAGCGCAAAAATACCGCACCAGCCTTTCTACATCCCCACAGCAAAAACGACCGCTTACCGCTTAAAAACAAAACGGAAACCGAATGCTAAAGTTCACTAAAGTTGAGGCAGAAGTGGCGTGGAGGAGCCGAACGGGCTTCCCTTCTCAGGGCTCATCCGCCATCTAAAGCTCCTTCCAGCTCGCACAGGCTTTACTCTGTGATTGACGCTCTCTCCATTGAACCCGCACTCAGGTGATGGAGCAAAGACCCACCCCTTATGTTATATCCCAACTATTTCTCTAACATACATTGCTTTATACCATCATACAAAGACAGCATAATCATAAAGGACACACAAAGCACAAACTGTCAACCTTCAGGACCCTACTTCATTCTTCTTATGGAATATAAAAATGGATTTTCAGTACACCATCACTTCCTGTTCAGACAGGAACTACATATCAGGAGCCATTTTAGAGATTTGGACTCCAGAGGACACCATTTTAGGACCTATACTTCACATAACCATGTTAAACTACATAAAGAAACCAAGGCAGTGTATTTATATGCCAGTCTTTCATACACTTTTAGCTAGTTTTGTGTGACAATGCACTCAAGTACTGTTTGAGAAGGCAGGTCTGTAACTGAAGTGGGTTTATTTTGGATAGTACATGTATTTTATAGCAAAGCTTAGCATAAACATGGGAACTCTTCTTTAAAGTATGTATCGACTCATTTTATTGAAAAACAAGTTTTTCCAATCCAATGACAAAGTCGAAAAAAATTGGTCAAAAATGTCACTTTTATTTTAGGGAATATTGAAATTCAAAAAATAAAATCATACAGACATTTCAGCTAAACAAAATAAAAACAAAGAATTATAAGTTTCTACAAAATATCAAACAAAACATTTAGACAATATCACAGTACATCTGCAAGCAAAATTACATTTGAAAAATGTTCTTTGTAAATCCAAATGGGTGAAAAAAAGAGCTGTCATCTTCCTCATAAAGCTGTAGTCTCCACCTGATAGTCCAGTAGGGGGTCTTAATGAAATCAAAAGAAAGGAAAACATGTAAACCCCAAGTGCACGTAGCCATAAACATCTTTCCATACAAAACAAAGCTAGTTAAATGTTTGATTTGACCCAAATAATTTCAATATACAGTCAAACCCAGCTATCCAAAAGTAATCAATTTCAGGATTTTGTTTGTATGATTGTTTTTATAAATGTCGAATCATTAGCTATTCATGACAGGAGCAAGGTTACATCGATTCTAATCAGGTACATTCACAAATGGGCCAATTTAGAGCAACCAATCAACTGAACACGTCTTTGGAATGTGGGATGAAACCAGAGTACCCAGAGTAAAACCACCCATACGAGTCCAAGGTCGGACTGAACCGAGATCTCTGGAGCCACAAGACAACTTTGCTACCCAACTGCAAATGCAGCCCCATTCATTTCAGGAAATTGTTCAAATAAGGAATATTCAAACAATAGGAGTCTTATTTCCACCACTTCTTATGGAGACAATCATACCTGGTTCCTGTATATTCAAAATCCCATATATTTAAATTGAGTATCTTTAATAATCCTTTTATGAAGGTGCCTAAAATGACTGACCACAATCTCAGCAAACCTATGATTTCTACAACAAATTATTGACTTAAAAGTATATACTCATTTTTATTAGCAAAGTTGAAATTAAAGAAAGAATGTAATGACCCTGTATACAAAACAAACCAACAATTTCACCTGAATTTGGTATAAAACTTATGGCCAAAGCTTTCAAATGCTGTGTAGAAGTAAATATAATTCAAGACTAACAACGCACTACAATTTGCAAATCACAAGCGCTGTTTTTATAATCATATTGTAAACAGCCAACATCTCAGTGTGTAAATTTAATTAAAAATAACAAGGTAATATATCTGGAGAAAAGTCATGACCAAACTACGATGCAGAATGAATAGGTTTCATTTCAAGAATGCTTATTACAATGTAATAGCATTATATAACGTAATACCTGTGTTATACTTCATGCAATAACACAGGTGCATTGTCTAGGAAAGTCCATAAGTATAAACATACATTTAAGTCCCAAATGCATTAAAAGGCAACACTGGTCAATGTTGTGAATTTCCAATATAGCCATTTAATGTTGACTGAATTTTGCCCAATTAATTCTAATTCAGACGTTTGGCAAAATGATTTAGAATTCCATAATATTACATCAGTGCATGAAAATCTTTCCTTAAAAGATTTAGACGAAAAGAAAAAAAAAAGTGATAGTGATGGGACTAAGCAAAACTGTTTGCAGATGCAACATTAATGCAACTAAAAGCATTCTTCATAGTATACAAACACGAACCATTGCCTCTATAACCTGTAGGTTCCATATATTAACATGCGTGTGTTTGGGAGCGGCGAACCTTATGTGATAAGGTCAGAAATATGTTACTAACTTGAATATTTGATAAATTGGACAAAGATTATACAATACGCTTGTCGCAGTACCAAAATTCACAATTTAAACCACCATAGTTCAAAATCCATCCAAAGAGTTACAATCACAAACAACATTCACCATTGTACAGTCCCCTCCAAAATTCTTGGCTATTAGGATTGGGAAACTGGTTCCAAAATTCCAAGAAGCAGGTACCCGTTAAGACAAAATTTCTAATCATCTTATTGGTTCCTACTAAACGCGACCACGATTAGTGCAAGAATACATCCATATTAAGAAATCATCTCCCTGCCAGGACATGCATGTCACGTGATCACATGTAGTCAGTTTTGTTTTTTTTGCACGCATTAGCAGAAAATTGAAGCTCAAACGCACTAAAACATTTAGCTCCACTTGCAAAGAACATGTTAAATGCAATATGTGTGGAAAACTAGTCTGTTATAAAGGATGTGTCACCTCTAAAATGGCAACGCATCTGAAGCACCAGTGTTTTTGACCGACTGCGGTCTCCTAGTGCAAGTGCTTCGTTAGCCAGGACAGCCTAAAGTGCTTAAAGTGAATAAACCTTTACATGCCTTAAATGTACCCAAACAATGACCTAGGAAAACACTTCTCTCAGTTACTACTACCAGTAAATAAATGTCCACTGCTGAAATTATGAACCCGTGATATAAAAGGAAAGTAATCATTTTATGTCAAGTTTTTGTCTTCCCCTCTAAACCCATTCTTTACTCGTGTTCTTCATTTCAGCAGTAGAATACACTTCTCACCATTAGTAACTGACAGAATTTAGGTGCACCTAGACGACTAATTTAGAACACTAAGCTTTTTACTTGTAATGGGTTTTAATGAGAAGAAACATGCTTAAGTGATTACTTTTGAAGTTTAAATAAATATACATAAAAACATTCTTTATACCTAAATATTTAGCACATGTCACAATTCTGGAATCGAAAATTAGGATCGATAAGTACCGGAGTCGATAAAAAGAACTGGGATTAGAATTGGAATCGACAAAAATCAAACAATAGCCAACCCTATTGGCTATGCTGGTAAAGATTAGTTTAAAAAAAAAAAAAAAAAGTTTAAAAATTCACCTTTTGCTGAATTAGCTTAATCTCACTCTGAAAAAAACAATCCAACCTTGAATTTAAATAAATTTAGTCTAAGGGGAAAAAAAACAAGAAAATTAATAATTGTTTTTAAATGTGCCACAATTATTGGCTTTCCGAGAAGTTATTTGAAACAAATGTAAGAGTCATTTTTACAAACATTTATATTTTATTTCCAGTTGATCGGAGTTTTAGGAACTATCAAGCAGTAATCCATGACTCCTAGTTCACTGGTGTCAATACATGAGGTGACACAGGTCAAATTCTCTTAGTCATTCATTGACATTCAAATAACAGAAAATTGTGTCACCCCTAAAGGGCAGGGAATGGCTATATCAAAATAGCTACTCACCCACTCTACAGTTGGGGCAATCATTACAGAGCTCCAATGAAATAGAACTGTGACAAATGTTCCACAGTGAGGTGGATGGCAAGTCAGGCAAAATATATAAATAAATAAATAAATAAATCCATCAAGAATCACTATTGGAGAGTTCCTTGGGTAGACCTTAAAAGTAGCTTCTTGGGGGGGACACAGTCTCCAAAACTACCATCTCTAAGCCAAGAGATTATATGGAAGGCTTGTTAGGAAAAAGCTTTTTCTGTCATCTAACCACAAGCTTAAGTGCCTGGAGTTTGCTAAGCGCTGCTTGGTCTTTGACTAAAACCATTATCTATGGTCAGATGAAACGAAAATTGAGCCTTCTGGCAACAAACACTCAAGACAGGTTTGTTATAAAAAGGAGAACTACAATGAAAACAACCTGATGGAGAGATTCTGTAAAAAGGACTGGTCTCAAATTTCCGGTTCCATATGATTTCACCTCATAAGGTCTTATGTGGAGCAAGTTTTGTTTTATTAGCAACAGGGGTTGTACAAAGTAATCTATGCAGGGATGCCAATATTTGTAGCACAAGTAGTTTTGTTAAATATTTATTTCTCAATGGGGGACTTACTTCTCAGACTAAACTGAATTAAATTAAAAGCTGTATTTTGCTCATTTTCCTGTCAGAGGTTAAGCTAATTCACCAAAAGGTTCCTACACCATTATTTTTTATCCTAGTTTACCAGGGGTGTCAATAATTGTAGAGGGGACTGTACTTCTTTGTTGGAGCACATAGGAACGTAGCTATATCAATCAATAACCAGTGCAAGTTGTGTCACAAGTATAGCCCTGTGATCCCAAAAGCAGTAAAGGCACCAAATTGGGGACAACATAACTTCACCAGAACGACTTTGCATAACTTCAGAGCATCAACCTGGCAGCTGGGCTCATACCATTTTACAGACACTTTTTCACACAATAGGCTACCTGTACTGAATGTCTAAAAATTATAGTAATTCTCTTCGATCTGAACTAGGCCCAGCATTTCGCTTCTTATTTGCAAACTTTTTATAAACTGTTCTAGATCATTTTTGGCTTTGTCAGCCCAACCCAATTCCCCCATCAGTATGAAGTGTGTTATGACTCATTAATTCACAGACTAGCAAGTACTAAAAGATATGAAAACGTGCATTCAATAAAATTCGTTCAGTGGAACCTCAGAATTCTAACTTCCAGTCAGAATCAAATCTCCCCATAAGAAGTTACGTAAATAGAAGGAATCCGTTCCCAACCCCTAAATGATTGTTTATGCCCATATTGTTATGTAATAATACATGTAAAGATACTCATTGCTTTATTAAAAGCATGAATAAAGCAAATGAATGGAATACATGCATAATGCATAACATCCATAAAGCCCTGAAATAAGTAAAAAAAACCTTTTCACCTCAGTGGCAATAAAGTTTCGCCACATCTTATCTCACTGGGACAGTGGCACCAACAGAGGATGTGTCTGAAATTGCACCCATAGACTAATAATATACCTAATGTAATACAGTATTATAACATACACATGGGTGCAATCCTAAGCATATAACAAAGCCCAAGTTCTTCTTCTTTTGGGTTTTATGGTGATTGGCATACCTTGTAGGTGTATTATCGCCACCAACTGGACTGGATCACGTGCAACGTGGTTGGAAAATCCCACCACTGACTGTTTTATTCATGGTGCCCATGTTGGAATCAGAATTTTTGTTCGAACTTGGGACAAAAAAATTCTAATGGACTGTTCGATGTCCAAATTGTTCGAAAAGGCATTTGAATTCCAAGGTTCCACTGTATGGGTTTAAGATTACAAAAAAATATAGAAGTGCTGTGCTCAATGCAAACATTTTTCCTTAAAACACAACTTGTGTGATAGGGTATGTCCTGGGATAAAGCTCTCAAATCAAAGTAAACCTAATACTCAAAGCATTACTGTCCATCTCTGTTAGAATATTGTTAATCTCATAAATGACTGCTACCATGCTACAACAGACATCAAATGATTCGCTGCATGAAGAATAATAACGTGTGAACTTACCAAGTTGTCTTCTTTCCCCCATCATTACGGCATCCTCAAGCAAAGCCCTCTTCTGCTTTAAAAAAAAGGAATAATTATAATCTTAGACATAATCCAACTTAACTGTACTTTTTGCAATGCACATAGGCTGCCAAATTTAACAAGCTGAACAAGTTCCAATTAGAGTGGGAGTGGCATGGTTAAGCTTCCACTCCCAGTTACACACGGTGTTATAAATAATTCAGAATTATTATTAAAAATTATTTTTTTAAATAATTATTTTGGAACTAAAGCTATAATTAGTAATTAAACTTGAATTAAATAATCCAAGAATAAACAAACGCCTTAATAGTTCTTTAACCTCCATATGTTACAGAATATTTATAAAGGAGCCTTGTGACAAGGCTGACCAAAGGCTGTGACAAAGATGTATGTAAGAGGAGTTCTCCCAACATCCAGTCCAATTAAATAGTGCAGTGACTATGTTTAACTGTTATTGCTTTGTAGAAGACCCATTCCAAATGTCTTGACGCATGCTCAATAATCCAGGTAAGAACATCCCAGAAGTTGAATATGTTCATTTGGACATAAGGACCAATCCTGTGTGAATGGCACACGTGGTCATTGTCATGGCAATCTGCATATTATACTGATCACAGGTCCCATTGTTTTGTAATGGTGCTGGTACCAGTTGTTATGCAAATGTACTGTATATAAGATTGGGGAAGTTTTCCAACTAGCTGAGACTGAAGAAGTCACTTAGATGAGTGACGAAACGTTTCTCCCACAAAACCTAATATCCAGATGAACAGATTCAACTTCTGGAACCCATTGCAAATATTTTGTTGCTTGCAGAAATTTGGTATGGTTTGGCGTGGTGATTCCTTTCCAAAACAATGAATTCGCATCGTGGTGCTAAATCAAACCAATATCTCTGCCACCCCTCAAAATGTTCATGACCAATTGGCTACTACTGTTGTTATCGGTGTATCATACATTATATGGACAATAGTTTGTGGATACCCAAGAAATTACAACAAGCCCTGGCCCACTTTTGGTATTTCAGTGTCTTATAGTGGAGGTCAATATTCTGTGCAAGCCAGCTAAAGTTCTCAATTGAAGTTCCAAACCAATTTTCTGTGGACTTTAAGTCGAGTCAGATTTATTTATACAGCGGGGTATTGTTTTGTATTTTACACAATGGAGAACTGTCTCAAATCAGTTTTACAATTAAAGATTATCTTCTGATACCTAGGGCAAGTCCCAAATTGAGCAACCATAGAGCAATAGTGGCAAGGAAAAACTCCCTAAACTTTAAGGACAGCAGGGAAGAAAACTGATGAGTCGTTGAAAGCAGAAGTCTTTAAATGTGTCATATTGAGAGTCACTGGGGTATTCAGAACAACCCACTGTTTGTCTCTGGAGAATACAGAAATTTATGCCTTATACTATGAATGTGTTAGAAGTGAGTGTTGCTGAAATAGCTCAATAATGTAAATGGTGTCCACAGACTTTTGTCTACATAGGATTATTTTTGCGCCCAGATAGAGAACCCATAGTAGCAAATTATGCAACGGAGATGCTCCACACTTCAGCACTAGGTAGCCCCGCTCTGCGTTTGCATCGTTATAGCTTTGTGAATGACCTGCTGTTGACACCCCTATATCACTATAATGTTAGAACACCAGTTGACCAGGGCTGAAATCTCCTAAACCAACCTGACAGCCAATGACACCGACAAATTTAAAGTTATTTAGCTCTTCAGTACACCCTACTTTACTGCCAGTGATTGTCTATGAAGATTTCATGACTGTGTTCTTTGTTTAATACATGTGAACGCAGCTAATTTGGGAGCTATCCATATAATTTCCCCCATACAGTGCAAGTGTAATCATAGATACACTAAAATAAGTTTGCACACATGACAGGAGGGTTCTAAAATAAACACTTCTTACTTGACTAAATCACTGCACGAGTTACTTACAGTTGCTTATGAATTTGCTGTGACTGAACCCTGCAATCACTACTCAAACACCTAATTTACAAATCTTAACACTTTCTTAAATACGTGAACAGACCTTGTTCTTACTCCTTACTCAACTATGTAAAATTGGTACAATTACATCCCTGAATTAGTTACAAAGGCAAGGTAAAAAGCTTGGTAATTAACTGATAAATACAAGATGATAACTGTCCATATGTTATCATGGTAATTCACACTGACATCTTGATTTAAAAAAAAAAAAAAAAAAACAAGACGACAACGCAGTCCATCTAACGTTTCAACAATGCCAAATGTTAAGCGCAAACACCCAACTCCTAAGTTTAATATCTTTTAAAAAATGGACATTGACATTGAGACAATTAGTCTACGAATAAGGAAACGCAGCCTTGATTTCAATTGGTGAATTTTTTGCAAACCCCACAAACGTTGACACAAAAACATGCAGAACGCACAAACTTAAAAGCTTAAAATACAGATGTGTCTAGTCCTCTTGAATCCAGAAATTATCACTTGAGCAGTCAGGTTATGACTACTTGGCTAGACAAATGCCAAAACAACAACCACAACTACATTGCTAGGTCCTCCAGCTTAAAGAAATTTCAGTTGCTTAAAGGGTTTCAAGGCATCTCTCAGAGGTCTGTCCAATAAACAGGAATATATATATGGTCATTTGGCACTATTACAAACCTGTAAGAGTTACATAGACCAAAATGACTTCATAACAAAATCGCAAAAACAAAAAGCGATTAAGGTTTTGTCATATTTTGTAAGGTTATGTTCTTGATAATTGAGACAAGTCTCCTTGAGTACGGGGCTTATTATTAACTTAATGTTGATTAACAACTTTATATACAACTTGATGACCAACAAGTCAGCCAGATCGTGAAGCACTGGTAAAAGTCCTGCTGATAAAGTACCCATAAGACTCTTGAAAAGTTTAGTAAGAAATACTGAATTAGCGTGAAGTCATTTTCAACAACCACTAAGCAAACTGTACGACTCCAGGGGGCACCGGCTTCCAGTTAGATATGTTGCGCTCTCTCGACAATTTCCACGAAACAGATAGCTTGTGGCAATTTTAAGAATTAAAAACGAAAAATCCACCGTGCATAAAACCGTTAATTATATTTGGACCTTTTACTTAACTGTTGACATTCGAACAAAATAACTTGTATTCCTTAATTTGCATCTTAAATCAGTTAAAAACTCACTACTAGTTATGATGCTGCACGTCACTAAAAGTTGTTTAAAAAGCAGCATTTGCTCTCTTGCTTTCACTGCATAACAACAAATGTTTGAAATCGCTTGCTGCTATTAAACACCATTGTAACTGTGCCCTGTGACACCACTGATGTGATAATTGCCAATTTACGGCAATATTGTGGACTTTCGTTTTGGTTATGAATCTGTCTCTCCACCTGAAGGGGGCACACAAAGCAACAGTAGCTAACAGCTAACTTGCATGTTGCTGAAGCCCAATTGGTTAGTTATGAAATTCAAATAAGTCACTTCTGTAAAAAGTAATGTAAAGCCACCACTGCGGAATTTGTAAGAAGATTGTAGTTATCGTTTTTATACATCTCAAATACACCTAGTACTACATCAATTTCTTCATCAATTCTCTGCGAAGGTTATGTTGTGGCAATGAGAAATTTGGGATGCGCCAAAAACCAAATCTATACAACCCTAAGTAAAAACTGGTAGACAGGTACACCTAAATAATTAGTATTGAAATCACCCAACTAATTACCATGAATCGTTTCTTAATGTCTGCCGCATTCCAATAAATGTAATACTTACGATAGCTTCTTCTTCATTTACGTCAGCCATCCTTGTAAGCATATAAAACCGGGTCCTTTGAAGATAAAAGTAAAATTGTAACATTACTAACAAACATTAACAGCAGCACACTCTATTGGTGACAAAGATAGAAGTAGCCTAAAATGTTCGCAATGTAGAAGAGTGCGGTACACTTACATGACTATCAATCAGAACTGTACGTTCTTCCATCATCTTTTGCCCAGTGGCATTTGTCTGTACAGAAAACGGGCGAAAGATTAGCTTCCAACAATCACCAACATTTTAAAGGTGATACAGATTACATACACACAACTAAGTTTATTTTACTAACAATTAACCCCAAAGTAATAACTAGCAAGGGTGAAACGGTCTCGATTAGTGGCCCAAGACTGATTTTATGAGAATGTGTACTATAAAAAAAACAAAATTCAATCAACACAAGGATTAATCAACAAATAAGGAAACATTTCAATACAAGAACCTATGACATCAACCATCTCCTAAAACATTCAACTCTTACAAAAACCTCCATGTTTTATTTAGGGTTTTAATTACTGACATAGATGCTTACATGGCCAAAGAACAAAATATTGAAATGTAGCACTAAACACAGAAAGAAAATTGAAATAATCATTTACACATACATTTAGATTCAAATATTCTTTTTTGCATGCACTTTTCCAGTCTGGACAATAGATGAAAATATTTAGGTGAACTTGACAAGTGTAATATATAATCAAATTTATTCTCATCTTATTTGAGACTCTTAACAACATGGACTTCATCAAAATGAAAATCTATATACAAAGACATACAAGACAAAAAAAAAGATACAACAAAATTGTACTTTAAAATGGCAGCAGAAAATGGTGCTTTTCTGCACCACAAAGGGTTAAAAGCCAACACCCTGTTATTTAACATCGAAAAATAGTGCATAAATATTAAAAACACAACAAAAGTAACATCACATACAAATCTAGACACCCCCATCTAGAATAACACACTCTAGTAATAAATGCAAAAATTGTTTTATACAACAATAATACATTTCAATGCATAAAACAAAAAAATACAATCCAGCTTTAAATGTCACAGTACATTTGTAGATTCACAGTATTCCTTGTACATGGTTCAAATAAATGGACAGTAATTGAAAAGAACAAACTTTAGAATAAATAACACATTGTAAATTAATAAAAAATAAATTAAAATACTTTCTTCTCAAAAAAACAACTTCAAAACACCAGAATGTTTGCCCAAATGTTCAGCTGGGAGTCTGAACACAACAAGTTTGGATTTTTAACGATGGTTTTTACATTTTATTCCGTTTTCCGCATTCAGTTCTGCAAGGTCGTTCTTCCTCCCAAGGACAAAGCACTATTTAAATGCGTAGTCTGTAAAACGCGCCTTTTTCTTCGGTAAACTTGAGCCACAACTTCCCATATCACGAACAGCAAAACACATTTAGTCTTTCTCTATATTTTCATCAAACTTTGAACTAGAAATGTGTACATTTAACCGAGTGGAAAATATTTTGATGACTTGGCGCTGGCCCCATCATGGCCATTTTCACCCTCCTAGCCTGCTCCATTTCCACCATATTGGATCTGTTCTAAACTCATTTCAATAAGAACTAACGCTTCATTTCGCAGCAAAATCTTACCAAGAGCCAAACGCGATGGTCTGCCTTTTCACCTGAACACGAACACGTCGTGTTTTCCGCTGTTTTTGTTGCTTCCGAGCCCGGACATGTCAGCGAAACATCGTATTGTCTCCATGTCCAACCTTCCGCAGCGACCAGCCTCAGCGTCTCTGTCCTCCTCCTTCTCTCCGCTGTACTGTTATACCGAGCTCCTGTCAGGGGGCGGGGCCTCTAATGTTGCGTCACTCGATACCTTCCGCTCGCAAAAGCATTATGGGTACAAGAAGCTGCTGCGTAGTTTACAAACGGGCTTCGGGACTATACTGTTACCACGCGAGCTGCTGGTTCAGCCATTTTATACTGCTGTATACCTGTAAGTGATTGTCAAAATCAAGAACTGCTGCAGTCACCGTAAGCTCTTGAAGTCCATTAAAACTATATTATGTCAATGTTCACACTCCTGAATCACAGGACAGTCCTGGAAAATTACAAAATATATATTAGGTTATCAAAAAGTGTTGTTTTAGGTATATTCCCTGCTAAAATACCAAAGACTACAATATGTTGCGTTTTGGACGCTGGTATGGTGTTAGCTAGCAAGACGATGCAGGCTAAGTGTTTCATGGGTGTCCAAGTTGGTTTATTCTGGTTAGTGATGGACTGTGGTAGCCTAGTGGTTAAGGTACTGGACTCTGGACCACAAGGTCCAGGGTTCAAATCCCACCTCTTCCAAACTGCCACTGTTGGGTCCTTGAGCAAGGCCCTTAAGCCACCATTGCTTGGATTGTAAGATTTTATGAAAAGTAAGTTGCTCTGGATAAGGGTGTCTGCTAAATGCTGTAAATGTAAATGATGGCCTGTGTTGGTTTAGCTGGCATGGTTGGTGGTGGGGTTTTGTTTTTGTTTTTTGGAAATGTAATGTAAAACATAACTGTATGCTGTGCTATGTTTTCCTTATCAGAGTATTGGTCCTATTCATTAGCATTTTGATGATACTCCAATAATAATACTCTGCAATTCAATACGTAATTGCAGAGTCTGTTGCCTATTTCTTCTTAACCAGCATTAACTGTTCTAATAATGCAAGGAAGGTAAAAACATACACTTACATCCAATATTACCTTTAAAAATTCTTGTGTGCCATTTCTTGGGGAAAATTTTATTCTTCACTGCATATTTGTGCTTGATGGGTAGAACATGAGCAGATGCATGTTTAAAGGTGATTATTGAAATCCTAATAAAGTCATCGGAAAAATCCATTAGGTAAAAAAAGAGTTTTTGTTTTGTAAGTGATTGTGTTTTAAGGGAGTATTAATCCGATTCTTATCCATGTAATGTACGGTAGAGTAAAAAATGTTACTATGAGAATGTTACTCAAATGCAAAGCAATTACTGGGTTACTATTAACAGTAACGTCCCAGCTCATTCACTCATGCAGCTGTAACACTGTAAAGTACTGTATTGTGTTGCACCCTTTCAAAAACAAAATACCTGTTACACATGTCACCGATAACTAGTCCTATTTTAGTTCTTTTAGTCTACTACTACCCCAAATCAGAGAAAGATGGGGAAAGTATAGGAATTGGGGAAAAATGCTGCATTTACTTTGACTATTATTTAATTGCAGACAGTATAAACTCAAGATATTTAATGTTTTGTCTGCTTCATTCCATTTGTTAATAAACATCCATTCCTACATTTCAGGCCTGCAACATATTCCAAAGAAAGTTGGTATGAGGGCAATTTAGGGTTAGTAATAAGGTAAATGATAATAATGATGTGATTTCAAACAGGTGATGTCTACAGGTGAGTCTAATCATGAATTGGTACAAAAGCATTATCCACCAAAGGCTGAGACTTCGAGGAGCAAAGATGGGCAGAGGATCTCCAGTTTGTCAAGTAACGTGAAAAAATATTGAAATGTTTAAAAAACAATGTTCCTCAAAGAAAGATTGGAAGGGATTTTATATTTCTCCCTCTACAGAGCATAATATAATTTAAAAAATCAGCAGAATCTGGAGGTATTTCAGTGTGTTAAAAAAAAAAGGGCACAAGTATAAGCACTCGTGATCACACCCTCAGGCGGCACTGCGTCAAGAGCCATCATTGATCAATATATGATAAAACCACACAGGCAAGGGATTACTTTATCAAACCTTTACCAGGCACTACAATATTACATTCACAAATTCCACTTAAACTTTACTGTGCAAAAACGAAGCCTTATGTTAACCATGTACAGAAGCAGCATCAAATTCTCTGAGTCTCAGAGGATGGACCATTATACAGTGGAGACTTGCATTGTGGTCAGATGAATCAGTATCGCATATCCTATTTTAGAAAAAATGGACACTGGTGATAGGATGTTGGTGCCATCAATGTGAGAACAACAAATCCTTTCTCCGTTTTGGTCCAAATCTACATAAGAGCTACTATGGAACAAGTCACAGAAATGTTTAACGCTGGTTTTGGGAGGAATGCATCATAACACACAGTGCAGCACCCCCTGCTGAATATGGGGCTGCCTACTCGCAGACCGGTCAGACTGCTCGCCATGCTAACTCCTGCTAATCCCCTGTCCACAAGGGTGAGAATTAGACCATGGAGTAATGGAGTAAGATTGTCTGGTCCGATGAGTCCCATTTGCTTAACATCACGTGTACAACTCGCGACTTGTTCCAGCCGAAACTCAATTCACGATTCAGTACACAGTAATTCAGTTTCACCATAGCTCATGCTTAATGTACAGTCTCCTGTATTTTTCTTCATTGTTACCTTTACAGTACTCTTACATCTACAATATTCTTAGAGCAAATTATTCTCCATGGGTCCTAAAATGGTAAGTGATTACAGTCAAGCGAAAGGAACTCAGTCCTCCAGAATACCGGCTGCAGTTAACATTAGCAGCTATGCTAGCACCCGGAGTTCAACAAAATAACAAATATTTACTTTTCACATGAGACTTGTCATTTATTATAAAACAAGCTTTGTGTTAATGATTTTGGCCAACTGTAGGTTAATGAAAGTGCTTTAAGCTCGGATCCGCTATTATAGAGTATAGACTATATTAAACTATATTGTGCACCTGTACAACTCCATTACTGCATATAATGCCTTATACAGCGTAGATTTTGGGGGGTCTGGAACAGATTTAATTCAATTTACATTATTCCTTATGGGAAAAACTTTTCAGTACTTAACAAGCCCTCTGGATCACATTAACAATGACAACTGAGGTATCACTGTATTTATTTTTAAAAAGCATTAAGTCTTTGTTTTACAGTACATACAGTGGGGCAAAAAAGTATGTTGTCAGTCACTGTTCTCCGACTTAGAAAGATGAGAGAGGTCTGTAAGTTTCATCATACTTGTAGGTACACTTCAACTAAGAGAGACAAAGTGAGAAAAATAATCCAGGAAATCACATTGTAGTATTTTTAAAGAATGTAATTGTAAATCATGTTGGAAAATAAGTATTTGGTCACCCACAAACAAGCAAGATTTCTGGCTCTCACAGACCTATAACTTCTTCTTTAAGAAGCTCTTCTGTCCTCCACTCGCTACCTGTATTAATGGCACCTGTTTGACCTCGTTATCTGTATAAAAGACATCTATTCACAGCCTCAAACAGTCAGACTCCAAACTCAACCATGGCCAAGACCAAATAGCTGTCGAAGGACACCAGGAAGAAAATTGTAGACCTGCACCAGGCTGGGAAGAGTGAATCTACAATAGGCAAGCAGGTTGGTGGGAATAAATCAACTGTGGGAGCAATTGTAAGAAAATGGAAGACATACAAGACCATTGATAATCTCCCTCGATCTGGGGCCCCACACAAGATGTCATCCCGTGGGGTCAAAACAATCACAATAACAGTAAGCAAAAATGGTAGAACTACACGAAGGACCTGATGAATGACCTGCAGAGACCTGGGACCAAAGTAACAAAGCTACCATCAGTAACACACTACGCCGAGAGGGACTCAGATCCTGCAGTGCCAGGCGTGCCTCCCTGCTTAAGCCAGTACCTGTCCAGGCCTGTCTGAAGTTTGCCAGAGAGCATATGGATGATCCAGAAGAGGATTGGGAGAATATCATGTGGTGAGATGAAACCAAAATAGAACTTTTCGATAAAAACTCAACTCCTCGTGTGGAGGAAGAAGAATGCTGAGTTGCATCCCAAGAACACCATACTTACTGTGAAGCATGGAGGTGGAAACATCATGCTTTGGGGTTGTCTTTTTGGAAAGGGTACAGGACGGCTGATCCGTGTTAAGGGAAGAATGCTCTTCTCCCTTTACACAAACAGCTGCACCTCCAGTCACCAGTCAGTCAAACTCCTGAAATTTGCAGGTGACACCACCCTCATTGGGCTCATCTCTAATGGGGATAAGTCAGCCTACAGGAGCGAGATCGACCATTTGGAGTCGTGGTGCTACCATAACAACCTGGAATTCAACACACTCAAGACGGTGGAGATGGTTGTGGATTTCAGAAAGAACCCTGCTCCACCCAACTCCATCACCCTTTGTGGCTCCCCAGTCAACATCGTGGAATCCTTCAGGTTTCTGGGCACCATCATCACACAGAACCTCAAGTGGGATCAGAATATCAGCTGCCTGACCAAGAAGGCACATCAGAGGATGTACTGATGAAGAAATTCAATCTGCCAAAGGCGTTGATGGTACACTTTTACACTGCCATCATCGAGTCCATTCTGACATCCTCCATCACAATCTGGTATTCTGCTGCCACTGTCAAAGACAAGGGCAAAATTCAGCGCATCATCCGCTTAGCAGGGAAGGTGATAGGCTGCAACCTGCCATCTCTCCAGGACCTACATGACTCCTGGACACTGAGATGAGCAGGCAAAATCATGGCTGTTCCCTCTCATCCTGGACATAATCTATTCAGCATACTTCCTTCAGGCAAGAGGCTAAGGTCTACTCTGACCAGAACCACAAGACATTAAAACAGTTTCTTCCCAACTGCAGTCGGCCTCATCAACAACGCCCGGATTTCCTACTGACAGCCTCAATTTTTAAGTAACCTATTTGCACATATGCGTAATAGCATACCACTCCACATGGTATGCTATAATAATGCATAATCTCAAACTGTGAATGCCTGAACCTTGTTTACATTAGACGAGTCCTAATGGATATATTTAATATAATTTAACTTAATATAATTTGTCATTTCTTCTGTCTTATTCCTTTTTTGTCATGCACGAATACACCTAAACTAATTCCTTGTTTGTGAAAAATTACTTGGCAATAAACCTGATTCTGATTCTGATGAACGAGGCCATGTATCGTGAGATTTTAAGCCAAAACCTCCTTCCATCAGTAACAGCATTGAAGATGGAACATGGCTGGATCTTCCAGCATGACAATGATTCCAAACACACCACTTAAGCAACGAAGGAGAAAGCATTTCAAAGTCCTGGAGTGGCCTAGCCAGTCTCCAGAGAAAAGTTGTGGAAGGAGTTGAAAGTCCGTGTTGCCCAGTGACAGCTCCAAAACATCACTGTTCTAGAGAAGATCTGCATGGAGAAATGGGCCAAAATATCAGCTAAAGTTTTCGCAAACCTGGTGAAGACTTACAGAAAACGTTTAACCTCTGTCATTGCCAACAAAGGTTATGTTACAAAGTATTGAGTTGAACTTTTGTTATTTACCAAATACTTATTTTCCACCATAATTTACAATTAAATTCTTTAAAAATCCTACAATGTGATTTCCTGGATTTTTTGGTCATTTTGTCTCTCATAGTTGAAGTGTACCTATGATGAAAATTACAGACCTCCCTCATCTTTCTAAGTAGGAGAACTTGCACAATCACTGGCTGACTAAATACTTTTTTTGCCCCACTGTATGTCTCCCGTGAAGTTAAGGGCAGGGCTGCCAGCCAAGTTCACCATCAAAGTTAGCACACCAGTTTGTTTTACTTGAGGCAGAAAGCTGAAATGACCTATTTTGCAAGTGGAACTGGTTGAAGCTCCGTTTTCAGCGTTGTCGTGTGGACTGGGGAAAACGGAGTTTCTTGCTTGTAACGTCACTTTGTGCGCCGTTATCTCCTTTGTTTACATGAGGCGATTTTGTGCAATAGCGGACGTAGCCAAAATAGTGCCAGCTGTAACACTGCTGACCGAACTTGTTACAAATCTACAAATAAATTTACAACTATGACTTTTTCATTACACGGAAGAACAGAGGCGTCAGAATGCGCTACGGAGGTCACTACTATCCATCACACCCACGAAGCAGTTCCCGCCCCCAGCGTCGCCGGTTTTGGACGACACCCGGTCGGACCTCTCGTTGGTGGGACAGCTTTCAAAACGAAGTGGTTGTTGAAGAAGAATGGCGAGAAAATGTTCGTATGCATAGGACGTCGCTGTTGTCGTTGAGTGAGCTGCTTCGCCGGCACATAGGACGGCTGGTTTGGCACTGCTCTTGACAGCAACTGTGTGCGTTTTTGCGTTTTCATGTGGACGAAATTTTTTGTTTAAACAGTGCTTGTGTGGACGCGATGTTTTTTATAAACGAATTTGAAAAACCCCGTTTTAGAAAGTACCCGTGTACGTGTGGACATAGCCTGAATCACTGAGGTGTTTAGTATTTCCCATTGTACTGTCACTATTCATCTATGTAGAGTCGGTGTCTGTATGCTTTATATTATGTAAATGTTACAGCAAGTATTCAATATTTTTTGAGACAAAACACTCATTGTTTTTCACAAGACAGATAAATGAGAAGCTTTTTCTGACAGCAGTTTTATTAAAAAAAGTGAATGACAAACATTCAAAAATAAAAAGAAATCACATTTTATTTCTCAAAGACACTACAAACACTCTGCAATGAACTTAAAAACCAATCTAGTCAACTAAATGAAGATTCCGTTATCACTAAAATTACAATGCTGTTTTGAATGAGGCAAAACCAACGTAGACAAAAAATGTAGAGTTCAATGTCATTTCTAGAGACATTTCAAACCAGTTTGGAGGCCAGTTCTCCTTCTGCTTACAGGGTCGAGAAAGTGGACAACATCTGCGATCCACTCGTTTTCTCTCATCTGATCTGACTGCACTCACAGAGACAGCCTTATGGACTGTGCACCCATCAGTTGTAGATGAAGTTAAATCTGTTCGGGGGAGAACAGTTGAAATAATTGGTTAACAGCATCCATAAACAGAACTGCCTCACTGAACATTTATATAATTTTGACAAGACCATGTTTGAAAAATGTTAAATGAAGATTCTATGTGGCTGACAGATATGATGCACTACAAATGGTAACAATGTTATTTGATGACTCACACAAAAGTCGTACGGGAATGTAGTATCACACACTATGGCAGTTAAATTACATCAAGTAAAAAAAGATCATGTTGATCCAAAACTAACTTGCAACTAAAGTAAGTAGCAAGTTAGCACTTTTACTTTACATTAATCAACTGTGTAACAATGTAAAACTGTGGGACTGTGGTAGCCTAGTGGTTAAGGTACTGGACTATGGACCAAAAGGTCCAAGGTTCAATTCCCACCTCCGCCATGTGATTCACTGTTGGGTCCTTGAGCAAGGCACTTAACCCACAATTGCTTGGATTGTAAGATTGTATCAATTGTAAGTCGCTCTGGATAAGTTTGTCTGCTAAATGCTGTAAATGTAAATGTAATAATCATACAATTCCTTACACAAACTTTTGTTATAAGCCAAATATATTTTTCTGACCTTCTTTTGCATTATGTAAGAAATTTTTATTAAATACAGTTTATGCTACAAATTTGAGAATGTTTCTACAAACAACTACATTCAAACCCTGTTATAAAAACATACCTAATTTCGGAAAATGGTTCAGAAAAAATATTCAGACAGTGGGAACCCGTTTCCATTATTTCCTATGGTAGAGTCCATACCTTGGGTCCTGTATATAAAAAAACCCACCTACTTTAAAATATATTAACCGAGTAGAAGTGGGACGAAGGGCTTTTGTCCTTCTGGATGGTGTCATCTTAAGATTTCCACCCCTTTCTTTACCTTCTTACAGCAATTTCTTCTAGCAATATTCATTCTTATCCACTTAATCCTGTACAGGGTTCTGCGAGAGCCGGTGCCCAAGCGGCAGCATAGGGCACAAGGCAGGAAAAACCCTAGACAGGGCACCAATCCATCGTAGGGCACATATAAACACACTAGGGGCACTTTAGAGACACCAATGAACCTAACACGCATCGGGCTGTGGGAGGTTACTCGAAGGACCCAGAGTAAACCCATACGGACACAAGGAGGACATGCAGACTCCACACAAAAAGGACTGAAACCACACCACCTGGGATTGAACCCAGGACCTTCTTGCGGTGACAGTGCTACCCACTGAGCCACCGTGCCACTCTAGCACTATTCACAACAACAAAGAAACTGACCACTGAATAAAACAAAAGAGGAAGGCGTAGCTGGAGGCAATGCCATTCATTTCCAGATTTTCACTTGTTGTAGCAGCTTAGGGGACTAAAATAGCCTATACCTTATGGACGGAATTTGAAAAACAGGTGTTCCTATAGGGGGTTTGATAGTATCGTCTTTTAAAATGTGACCCTGTAACCCTCAGGACGACGTTAATCAAGTGTGGCATCAGAGACTCGGAGCTCATCTACATATATTTCACAGCCTATTTGTGGACTTTCTTCAAACTATACATAGTGGTTAGGTTTTCAAATACAGGATTGATTTGTATCAATTCATGCAAAGGGATGCAACCCAGTGCATTATTACAATAAGACTGCATGGGTGAATGACACAAAGATGGGACATTACCAGTAACATAGCCCAGCAATTATCTGGCTTTAGAGTGTGGAGGTGGCTACAGTATTCAACACAGCAGGAAAAAAACAGTCCCAGGCAATCATTTGCTCCCATGGCAAACAGCGAGTCATATGACTTTAGCATGCACCAGTCCTGCATTAGGAATATGGTGTACAAGAAACAACTAAGCTTTCGTACAGCAGTATTTTTTGATGATCATATATCCATACAATACATGAATTTACTCTCACCAGTAGGACTGTGCTAAAAAACAAAAAATTGATCCAGCAATATATTGCGATATTTATTTTCGTGATTTTCAGCTCAATATACCAATTATTTTGAAGAAAGTCCTTTCCAATACCCACCCTTACTCACCAGCCAATTCATTAGGTGCACCTGTTCAACTGCTTATTAATACAATTATCTAATCAGTCAGTCTAATGGCAGAAACTCGGTGCTTTTGGGCATGTAGACATGGTCAAGGCGATCTGCTGAAGTACAAAATGAGCATCAGAGTGGAGTAGAAAGGTGATTTAAGTGACGTGGCATGGCCGTTGATCCTAGATGGGCTGGTCTAAGTATTTCCAAAACTGTTGATTTACTGGGATTTTCATGAACAGTCATCTCTAGGGTTTACAGAAAATGGTCCAAAAAAATGAAAATATCCATTCAGTGGCTGTGAAAATGTCTGATGCCAGAGGTCAGAATGATTGAAGACTGATTAAAGAAATTACAATAGCCACTCATTACAACCGAGGTGTGCAGAAAAGCATCTCTGAACGCACATATCGAACCTTGAAGCAGATGGACTACAGCAGCAGAAGACCACACCAGGTTGCACTGCCATAATGTGCCGGACAATGTGCCATGTCAAAAAGTTCAAATAATCTCAAGCTAGTTTTTTAAACATGACAATGAGATCACTGTACTCAAATGGTCTCCACAGTCACCAGATCTCAGTCAAATAGAGCACCTTTGGGATGAGGTGGGAACAGGAGATCTGCATCATGGATGTGCAGCCGACAAATCTGCAGCAACTGTGTAATGCTGACATGTCAATATGGACCAGAATCTCTGAGCAGTGTTTCCAGCACCTTGTTGAATCTCTGCCAAAATGGTCCAACCCAGTACTAGCAAGGTGTACCTAAAGTGGTCAGTGAGTGTAAGTGCACAACACCATGAACAAAGTTTTCTTAACCACAGTGAGACAGTAACAGGGTAAATCCATTCATACAGTTTGATAGCTGTAATCATGTAGTCTTCGCTCTTTTCAGATCTTTCACCGGACTTTGATGCCATACTTAGACAAACCAACACTGAATAACTGTTAATGATTATGAAATCTCACCTGCTCAGTAGCTGAGGTAAACTGGATATAATCGGTCCATATCCAGGAGCATTGTCATAAAGCTCAAACAAGGGGGCTGCTACCAACTTGTAGTTCTTCGGCACAGCAAACAATGCTAGAAGATAACCACAGGTTCATTACAATAGTCATTCTGAAATGTACTGTGCAGTCTGATGCAAATGTCTGGTCACCCTTGGTCAATATATACACAAAAACCTAAGATCCTTGAATGGAAAAAGTATTTACAGGTACGCACCATTTAACAGTAATAGTTGGCGAGGTCACAAAGGACCCCAGGGTAACTTCTAAGCAACTGAAGGCCTCTCTCACATTGGCTAATGTTAATGTTCATGAGTCCACCATCAGAAGAACACTGAACAACAATGGTGTGCATGGCAGGGTTCCAAGGAGAAAGCCACTGCTCTCCAAACAGAACATTGCTGCTCATCTATAGTTTGCTAAAGTTCACATGGACAAGCCAGAAGGCTACTGAAAAAGTGTTTTGTGGACGGATGAGACCAAAACAGACCTTTTTGGTTTAAAAGAAAAGCGTTATGTTTGGAGAAAGGAAACCAATGCATTCCAGCATAAGAATTTTAGCCCATCTGTGAAACATGATGGTGGTAGTATCATGGTTTGGGCCTGTTTTGCTGCATCTTGGCGAGGATGGCTTGCCAAATGTCAGGACATCTGTCCATGAACTGAACCTCAAGAGAAGGTGGGTCATGCAGCAAGACAACGACCCTAAGCACACAAGCTGTTCTACCAAAGAATGGTTAAAGAACAATAAATTTTAAGTTTTGGAATGGCCAAGTCAAAGTCCTGACCTTAATCCAATCGAAATTTTGTGGAAGCACCTGAAGTGAGCAGCTAATATGAGGAAACCCACCAACATCCCAGAGTTGAAGCTGTTCTGTATGGAGAAATGGACTAAAATTCCTCCAAGCCGGTGTGCAGGACTGATCAACAGTTACAGGAAACGTTTAGCTGCAGTTATTGCTGCACAGGGGTGTCACACCAGATACTGAACGCAAAGGTTCACATACTTTTGCCACCCACTACTGTAATGTTGAACCATTTTTCCCCTCAATAAATAAATGGTCAGGTATATCTACTTTTAGGACTTGTGAATATCTGATGATGCTTTAGGTCATATTTATGCAAAAAAATTTACACTGACATTACAGCAGCATAAAAAGCCTATGTGACTACAGTAACATCCAGTCAACATCCATTGTGGTCATAATACGATTGTTAAATGGAGCACTCCTGTATTAAGATTTGCAACTGCCCACGCATGGCATAGATTAAGGCACAGGAATTCAAACTTATGAATAAAAAAAAAAATACAAATGGGTCATGTTTAAAGTTGCCCAAACTTTTGCACATTGCCCTATATATTTCGGCTGGAAACAATTATTTTAAACCCAAGTGATCCAGTGAGTACCTTCTCATTTTTTATGGCAGATGTTGGAAGTGCCAAAGATGTTACTGTTTTAGAAGTAAAATTATCAGCCTGCATCAATCAAAGAAAACAAAGGAGCTTGCTGAAGTGACGAGAATTGGGTTAGTAACTGTCCAATGCATATGTAAATGGTGACCATAGTGGTGAACTGTCAACTTCGCAGCAAGTAACTGAATGTACTGAATGAGTAGATTATCCCATCAATGCATCTCTTCTTACCAGATGGCATGGGCATATTCCAGGATGACATGCTAAAAAACATCTATCCTGACCTCAGACTCTGCCTTTGTGGAGTTTGCATGTCCATGTGGGTTTACTCTGGGTACTCTGGTTTCTTCCCACATTCCAAAGACATGCGTGTTTGGTTAATTGGTGTTTCTAAAGTGCCCTTAGTGTGTGTGCCCTATGATGGATTGGCACCGTCTAGGGTTGTTCCTGCATTGCGCCGTGTGCCGCCAGCTGGGCACCAATTTTCCCGTGACCCAAACCAAAAAATGAAGTACTGTATCTGCATTGGCTAAACAGCCAAGTGGTTTTACCACATCTGGAAGCCATGATGCACTTCTTGACAATATTTCCAAAAGAAACTTAAACACAGAGGCAATGCTAAAACACTGAAGACATGCACAATTACTTATGTTACGTCCTGTTCTCCAATGGGGATCTCTTTTATAGGGATCTCTAATCTCCTTTATAACCTTATTCCACCACAACCTAACATGCAGTCGGATGATGTCTGAATGGACGTGAAACGATGCATACCTTGTTTAAAATTCAGTGGTACCTCTGACACATTTACATATGGTTTGCACACAGTTTTCTTGTTTAAAAAAAACAAAACAAAACACATTTATATTTATGTTACAGTAGCATAAACACATTAAGAAACTATAGTAATGTCCGGTTTCTTCCGCTATGTGCTGTTCTCCAATAGGAATCTCTTTTATAGGGATCTCTGATCTCTTTTACAATCTTATTCCACCACAGACATGGTGCTTTTGGATTTAATAATCAGATGTCCACCATATTTTGCCTATGTTTATATATTTTTAAGTTTAAATTCAGCAAATAATATAATTTGAAGAAAAACTATTGTCTTAAATTGTGCAGAATTACACCACTATTGAGTTTGATCACTGCAGAGGTTATGTTAACGCATTTCTCGTAATGTACAAAAAAACATAACTGAACAGGGGTGCTCAAACATTTGCACAAGACTGCATGAGAGTAAAGAATAAACTTTTTGGTCCTACCTTTCTCCTGTAGTTGGACCAAGAAAAGCTTCTTATGTTCTTTGGGCTTGGTGATGTGTGCTGGAATGTAGGGATACTGGCAATCCAACATAAACATAAAATGAAGAAATTATTGTAAAATTAATTATTTTTTTCATACAATTGTAAATATTAACCCTTTCAATCAAGTCGATGCCACATGGAGTCAGGCTACAAGATATGTTATCACAAAAACTTGTTTCAAGTGTTTTAAATATATGTGACATCAAATACATGGTACAGTGAAACCTCCAAATTTCGAACCAAAATTCACTCAAACAATTTGGACGGTTTGGTTGATTTTTTTTTTTGGCCCCCAAATTCGAACAAAAAGTCTGGCACATTGGCACCCCAAATAGAACACTCAATCGTGCAGTCTTACTACCATGATGCACATCAGTCCAGTTGGTGGTGATAATGCACCAATACAGTAAGATAACGAACAACCAGCGTGTGATGATAGGTATATGATAATATGTTATTATATAACATGTGTGTGTGTGTATATGTACATGCCAATTAAGTTCGAATTCCGAGGTTCCCCTCTGCAGGCTTACTTATTCAAATCACCTCATTTAGCTGTGAGTTATTCAGTAGGTGTCTCCACTAAATTGGTGCACAGAAACAATGTTTTGCTTCATTAAAATAATTTTAGGACTCCATGTCTACACTGTTTATTGGAGATTGCTTAAACCTTAGAAGCTCAGAGTGTTATGTTTCCAGTTAGCTTTTTGTTCGATTGAATGGATATAAAGGTCGGATCACTCACCTGTGGTGGTTCAAAATTGGGCCTCCACCAATTTCCAATACAGTCATCAATCACCCAGTCCTGCTTCACTCCATCCTGACGCCCCAAGATCTAGCCAAAACACAAGTCTGTGTGTTACTTGTAACAATAAATGATAGCTAGCAGGAACCAGTAAGCATAGTCAATGTTTGCACAGTTCTATGCGGCTCCCACCAAATTAAAATTCTTTAGAACCCTCAACCACAACATACCAATACCAGATGTTAATTTAAGTGTTTGTATGCTTAAACTTTGTGATACTGGAATTAGGGTAATCTAATTGTTACCTTGGAGGTAGGCATTCGTGTCCACTGAATACAGCAATCCAATCTTTTATTTATATCCTTTCTAAAGTTCAATAACTTTTTTGGTGAGTTTCTACAGAATAGATTCATGTCTTCGCCTTTAGACAAGTCTTCAAAAACTACTCACAGATTATGATTTAATTATTTTACTACATGAAAATGGGAGCTGCTTCACTGTGCTACAATGTGAATGTACCACACAGCTACTGGAAGTTTACCAAAGAGAAACATCAACAAAAGCAAAAGATCTATACCTCCGTCATAAGCCGCTTCAAGCCCTCTACCTCATCCTCGCCAGGGTTTAGCTCTCCACCAGGGCTAAAATAAATACATAAATGAACAGACTAAATAAGAATAAAGCAAAAAATAACACAGAGCCAAACAAAATGATTGTCATCTAAGCATTAACACTCAAGCTCAAGGTCCTTTGTGGAGTGTACTGGATGCAAGCATAAGCGTGCCCTAGATGGGACACGAGTTCATCCTAGGGCCGGCAGGGGTCGCTGTTGCAGGACCAGAGGACAATCCTCAGCTTGACCCCCCCGATGAGTTTTTATTGTGACTGACCCATCCAGAAATCACTACTAGGACTCAAATCACAGTGGTCATGGGATAATGAACTGCCAGTGCTCCACACAAGTACCTACTTAAATACTGAAGTGACATATGGTAAAGGGCTTGGTGGGTAGCGCTACAGCCTTATGGCAAGAAGGTCCTGGGTTTGATCCCAGGGCGGAGCAGCCTGGGTCCTTTCTGTGTGGAGTTTGCATGTCCTCCCCATGTGGGTTTACTCTGGGTACTCCAGTTTCCTCCCACAGTCCAAAGATATGAATTAGGTTAACTGATTATACCAAACTAGCACCGAATTGAGCGTTTACACACTACCTGGCCAAAAAAAAAAGGTCACACACACTAATATTTCATGGGACCGACTTTAGCTTTGATTACAGCACGCATTCGCAGTAGCATCGTTTCCACAAGCATCTGCAATGTCACAACATTTATTTCTGTCCAGAGTTGCATTAATTCCCCCCCCAAGATCTTGTATTGATGATGGGAGATTTGGACACTGCAAAAAGTCTTCTCCTGCACATCTCAAAGACTCTCAATGGGGTTCACGTCTCATGCTCCCTGAACCACTCTTTCACAATTTGATCACTCTGGACATCACTCTGGAACAATCAGACCACATGACCTCCTTCCATTGCTCCAGAGTCCAATCTTTATGCTCCCTAGCAAATTGAAGCTGTTTATGCCAGTTAGCCTCACTGATAAGTGGCTTGCTTAAGGCTACACAGCTGTTAAGTCCCAATCCACTGTGCGTGTGGAAATGCTCTTAGTTTCACTATTAAACATATCCCTGAGTTCTACTGTTGTTTTTCTACGATTTGATTTCACCAAACGTTTAAGTGATCGCCGATCACAGTCATTCAAGATTTTTTTCCAACCACATTCCTTCCTTGAAAATGTTTCCCCACTGTCCTTCCACTTTTTAATAATGTGTTGGACAGTTCTTAAACTGATTTTAGTAGTTTAAGCAATCTCCTTAGTTGTTTTCTCTGCTTGATGCATACCAATAATTTGACCCTTCTGAAACAGATTAACGTCTTTTCCACGACCACAGGATGCGTCTTTTGAAATGGTTGTTTAACAAATGAGAAGCTACTCACTGCATCAGTTAGAGTTAAATCACTTGTTGCCAGCTGAAACATAATCACCAATGCAGTAATTATCCGATGGGAGGCTCTTACCTATCTGCTTAGTTAAATCCAGGTGGTGACCTTTTCTTTAGCCAGGCAGTGTATATGACTAGTCTTGATGTAACCTTATGTATAGATGTAACTCTGTGTGTGTGTGACACTGAAATGGCCATTGATGCTGATAGCGACATTAAATAAACAAAAAAACATGATACGAATTATTGACTTACAGTTTGAAGAATGTAGTTCCCAGCTGCAGCAGCAGGACATGAGGAAGTCTGTGTTCATGTACAATCAGGACTCCTTCCACTGTACGCCTCATTCCGATCTTCTCAAACTCCTCTCGCATGCGCTGAAACCTTGCAGCCACTGAGCTGTCTTTTTCATAGAGAGGCTCTTTCGTGCCAAAGGTGTAATTTGTTAGAGGATATCTGTATGGAATAAACATGAACATTTGAAACCATGAAACGGAGTACCTGGAATTGATCTGGAATTGATCATGCATGTGAACTTGGAAGTCCTAAATCTGTTGTAAAAAAAAAATTCCAGCAATGGCCTGTGGGCTTTCAGCAGCTTTTGCTAATCATTTACAACACTTAATTTTATTCAGAACAACTGTTTCATCAACCTCTCTAGATGAGTGTATAATAAGACCATTAAAGTATTGTATTAAATATACAGCATCTTGTTTAAGCAATCTGATGCTATTGGTTCGTCTTCTTGTATCTTATAGCCAGTTTTAAAAATTTTTTGTTTGAGAAGCAAAAAGGGGCAGAGGATCTCCAGTTTGTCAATAAATGAGTGAGGAAATTATTGGGCGCAAACCTAAGATCTCTGATCTCCGATTCCTCAGACGGCACTGCATCAACAACTGCCGATCATCAATAGCTGATATAACCACATGGGCAAGTATTTACTTTGGCAAACATCTAGATTAAACCCTCAAAAAAGGGTTTTCTGGATAGATCAGAGTCCTAAACACTGAGCCACCACTGCACATGAAAATAGGATATAAGACAGCATCAAAAACCTAAATTATTTAGGTAAGAAGACGCTTGTCCATTTTGGGCTTTGTAGGCAAGCATCAGAGTTTTAAATCTGATATGGGCAGAAACAGGGAGCCAGTGAAAAGAACGCATTAATGAGGTGTCATGAGAAACGTTGGCTAAATTGATGCCCAAATGTGATGCTGCATCAGTTGTATCAGGTTTAATAAACAGATGTCAAATTTAACAGACTATTAGATAATCCAAAGTAAATCCGACAGCAAATTTGAAGGGGAAAAAAAAACCTGTATAAACATGTTTACCATGTTAATATACACTATATTGCCAATAGTATTTGCTCGTCTGCCTTCACACGCACATGGACTTGATCTCTTGGTACTTGGAACTTTACACTTGGCACAGTGCAGTCAGATAAGTACAGTTCTCCTGGCAAGTGCCAAACCCAGACTCATCCATCAGATTGCAAGACGGAGAAACGTGATTCACCATTTCAGAGAACACGATTCCACTGCTCTAGAGTCCAATGGTAGTGTGCTTTACACCACTACATCCGACACTTTGCACTGTGCTTGGGGATGTAAGGCTTGGATGCAGTTGCTCGGTCATGGCAACCCATTCCATGAAGCTCTCTACGCACTGTTCTTGAGCTAATCTGAAGGCCACGAAGTTCGGAGGTCTGTAGTGATTGACTCTGAAAAAACCTCTGTGCACTATGAGCCTCAGCATCCACTCTGTCATTTTACGTGGCCAACCACTTTGTGGCTGAATTGCTGTCCTTCCCAATCGCTTCCACTTTGTTATAATACCACTGACAGTTGACTGTGGAATATTTAGTAGTGAGGAAATTTCACAACTGGACTTGTTGCACAGGTGGCATCCTATCACGGTACCACGCTAGAATTCACTGAGCCCCTGAGAGCGACCCATACTTTCACAAATGTTTGTAGACGCAGTCTGCATGCCTAGGTGCTTGACTTTATAAACCTGTGACCATGGAAGCGATTGGAACACCTAAACTCAAGGATTTGGATGTGTGAGTGAATACTTATGGCAATACAGTGTATATACTGTATACCAGGTTTATAGTGGCAGAATATAACTATTGCTTATGTTATACCGGTTTTCATAAACGAGCCTGTGATTTAACAGACTGTTTGATAATTCAGAGGACAATTCACAGCAATCTTGGTAAACAGCTGTAAATATTCTGTCTTTCCATATACCAGTTTTAGAGTGACTTTAAAACATCCCACGTTGCTTAATAGGAAGCTGTCGAATAAGAAGCGAACTTCAGCCAGACAACCACGTTGTTATAACACCTTACACACTTATATAAAGCAAGAGGAACCTATTAATATGCATTTAGAAAAGTTTCGACTTGTATCTGCAGTTATCTTAATACACATTTCAGCTTTACCGTTAGTGGAATGGTATTCTGCATACTACTGTGAAATAGTGCAGTCTAAGGTAGAACAGAGAGACATAGAATACATATTGATGAAATGTATAAAGGTATTAACCAGTGTATTAGGTTATGACGTGGAACGCAGCTATTCAATTCGACTATGAGTCCTCATCAGCCAACCACACAATGCTAACTAGCTATGTAGCCTATCGGGCTATTGCTATGTTAACCCCGGTGCACCGTTTGCAATCTGATCAAATGCATGCACAAAACCCATCTCGATCTGCTCGTAATGCCATTCTCCAGTTGTTCTACAAAAACACACTGCATGAGCGTATAAACTACAGGGTTCTGGATTTACTCACAGATTGATGGTTCTCTCCAGTGTGAGCGGTTTAGCAGGAGGACTAATGTACTTGTTACCGAATTGATTCACTCCCCGAGGCCAGCCAGTAGACGAGCGATTCGGAGGAACTACGGACATTTTATTCTAATTACGAAAGATTTGAATTTGTAAATCAGTTACTGTAACTGTTTAATAACTGTTCAATGCTACAAGACTAGCAACCGATTCCACGACGCAAAACAACGCCCGTTGCTGTAACACAACATACGGGTACGTCCGGTCGTGGATCACGACGACGTAACTTGCTTTACGTTATTTAACTCCATGGAAACAGGGCTTCCTTCTACACGGCAATGCACCCACACACGATACGTGATACACACAACACCACTATACACTGTATAACACACACAGCACCACTATATACTGTATAACACACACAGCACAACTATATACTGTATAACACACACAGCACCACTATACACTGTATAATACACACACACACACACACACACCAATATACCCTGTATAACACCCCAGCACAACTATATACTGTATAAACACAACCGCAACCACTATACACTGTATAATACACACACACACACACACACCCAACACACACACACACCAATATACACTGTATACACCCCAACGCACAACTATATACTGTATAACACACACACAGCACCACTATACACTGTAATAATACACAGCACACACACCCACACCAATATACCTGTATAATACACACAGCACCACTATACACTGTATAATAACACCCACCACACCAATATCAACTGATACCACCACAGCACCACTATATACTGTATAACCCACACAACACACTATACACTGTATGACACACACACACCACTATATACTGTATAACACCACACAGCACAACTAGATTACTGTATGAACACACGGCACCACTATACACTGTATAACACACACAGCCACTATACACTGTATAACATACACACCACACACACCACACACACACACACACACACACGACAACCAATATACACTGTATAACACACTCAGCACAACTATATACTGTATCAACATAACACACACAGCCCACTATATACCTTATAACGCACACAGCACAACTATACACTGTCATAATACACACCACACACACCACAGCACACACCACAACACAACACCAATATACACTTGTTTAATAACACAGCACAACTATATACTGTATAATACACCAGCCAACTATATACTGGATAATACCACACACACACACACACCCAATATACACTGTAAATAACAACACACACTGCACAACTAATATACTGTATAACACACACAGCACCCTTATATCCTGTTATAACCACCAGCAACCACTATTACTGTATAACACACACATCCCACTATACACTGTATAATACACACCCCCACACACACCACACCACACACCACCAATATACACTGTAATAAGACACACAGCACACTATTACTGTAGAATACACCCGCACAAACTATATTTACTGTATAATACACAAAGCACAACTATATACGGTAAAATGACCACACACAGCACCACTATAACACTGTATAACCACACAGACCCCTATACACTGTATAATACACACACACACACACACACACCCACACACACCACACACACACACCAATATAACACTGTATAACACACCAGCAGCACAACTATATACCTGGTATAACCCACACAGCAACCACTATATCTGTATAACACAACACAGCACACTATACAACTGGTATATCACACACACACACACACACCACACACACACACACAACACCAATATAACCTGGTATAATCCACACCGCACAACTATATACCTGTATCTACACACACCAACAACTATATACTGTCATAATACACACACCGCCACACAACACACACTCCAATATACCTGTTACACACACAGCACAACTCATATACTGTATAACACACACATCACCACTAATACTGTATAACTCACACAGCACCACTATATACTGTTAACACACACAGCACCACTATACACTGTATACTACACACACACCACACACACACACACACACACACACACACCAATAGACACTGTATAATACAACAAGCACAACTATATACTGTTATAATACACACCACAACTATATACTGTATAATACACAAAGCACAACTATTACTGTATAATACACACACACACCCACCCAACACACACCCACCCAATATACTCTGTATAATACCACACAAGCACCACTTACACTGTATAATCACACACACCGCCACACACACACAACACACACACACACACACACACACAACCATATACCCTGTATAATACCCAACCAGCCCCACTCTATACTGTTATAATCCCCCACAGCACAACTATATTTACCTGTATAACACACCCACACATCACCACGTGTATACCAGATACACACCAGCACAACTATATACTGTATAACCACAACAGCACCACTATACACTGTATAAGACACACACACACACACACACACACACACACACACATACACACAGCACCAATATACACTGTATAATCACACAGCCCCACTATATACTGTATAATCACCACAGCACACTATATACGTAATAATACACCAGCAACCACTATCTACTTGTATATCACAATCACAGCACAACTATATACTGTATAACACACACATCAACCACTAACAACTGTATAATACACCACAACACACACACACACACACACACAACAACCACAACCACACCAATAACACTGTATAATACACACAGCACCCCTATAATACTGTATATCAACACACAGCACAACTATAATACTGTATAACACACACAGCACCACTCTGTATACCAATAACACCCACAACAACAAACTTATATACTGTATAACACACACAGCCCCACTATACACTGTATATTATATGCAACACACACCACACACCACACACAGCACACCAATATACAACACCTGTATAATACACACGCCCACTAGATATGTATCCTATCACACAACAGCACAACTATATATTGTATAACACACACAGCACTGTATACCAGATCACACATCAAGCACAACTATATACTGTATAACACCACACAGCACCACTATACACTGTATATATATATGCACACACACACACACAACACACACACACACACCCATCACCAATATACCCTGTATCAATACACACAGCACCACTATATACTGTATAACACACACAGCAACCACTATATTCCCTGTATAACACACCGCACCACTATATACTGTATAACACACACAGCACCCACTTATATACTGTATACACACACAGCCACAACTATATCTGTAATAACACACACATCACCACTGTATAACCAAATAACACAAAACACACACAACCAGCCCAACTATATACTGTATAACAAACACAGCACCACTATACACTGTATCATTAATTATAGCACACACACACACACACACACACACACACCAATATACACTGTATAATACACAACCAGCACCACTATATACTGTTATAACACACCACAGCACACGATATACTGTATACCAACACAGCCCACTATATACTGATACACACACAAGCAACCCTATATACTGTATAATACACACACCGCCGCACCACTATTACTGTATCTCACACACACACAACTAGAATAATTTATAAACACCCACAGCACCACCACTGTATCCAGATAACACACACAGCCAACTATATACTGTATCATAACACACACAGCAACCCCTATACACTGTATAAATATATGCAGCACACACACACACACACACACACACACACACACACCAATATACAACACTGGATCATACACACGCACCACTATATACTGTATAACACCCCATCGACACTATATCTGTAAATAACACACATCAGCAACCACTATATACTGTATACACACACAGCACCACTATATACTGTATAACACAACAACACGACTATATACTGTATAAACAGCACCCAGCACCCACTGTATACCGATAAACACACACATCAACAACTATATACTGTATAACACGCTACAGGCAACCAATTACACTGTATATATACACGCAGCCCCACTATATACTGTATATCACACACAGCACCACTATATACTGTAATAACACACACAGCACAACTATATAATGTATAACACACACAGCACCACATGTAGACCATATAACACACACAGCACAACTATATACGGTATAACCACACACAGCACCACTGTATACCGATACCACACAACAGCACAACTATTACGGGTATAACACCACCAGCGCACCAATTACACTGTATAATACACCCAAGCACCACTAAATATACTGTTATACTCACACACAGCACAACTATATACTGTATAACAAACACCACCCACAACGAGTTAATGTATAACACACACCACCACCTGTATACCGGATAACACCACAGCACAACTCTATACTGTATACACCCACAGCACCACTTCCACTGTCTTAATATATAGCA
Source organism: Ancistrus triradiatus (assembly GCA_025084515.1). Classification (NCBI taxonomy): domain Eukaryota; kingdom Metazoa; phylum Chordata; class Actinopteri; order Siluriformes; family Loricariidae; genus Ancistrus; species Ancistrus triradiatus. The sequence continues at coordinate 3,495 of JAJAGP010002501.1, read as the reverse complement.
CACACACACACACACACACACACACACACACACACACACACACACACACACACACACACACACACCAGTATACACTGTATAATACACACAGCACCACTATATACTGTATAACACACACAGCACCACTATATACTGTATAATACACACAACCCCACTATTCTGTGTAATACACATGGTCGAGTCAGAGTATGGAGGCCTCGTGGTGAGCATTCCTGCCTTTGCTGTGGAGCAACACACTACCCCAACTGCTGGTTGTGATGATCTGGGGAGCCATCACATACGAGAGTTGGTCACCCCTAGTAGTTATACGAGAGACACTAACAGTTCAGCGATATGTGCAGGACATCCTACGACCACATGTGTTGCCTTTCATGGCAAGGCTTTCAACTGGCATTTTTCAGCAGGATAATGCAAAGATGGGTAAAGGATCTCCTCTTTGTACACAAATGCAAGAAAAAATTATTGAAATGTATAAAATCACACCACCACCACCGGTAAAAAAAAAAGTATTTGTACATAACCATAATATTCAAATTTTTTTTTTTCTGGTTGCCACCGCTGCTCCAGTTGAACCATGGCATACAATAGTGTTCAGTGTTTGCATACTAAAACATGGCTGCCGATGCAGGGGGTCATCCACGGACATTTCGCTTACTGTTTAATGCATACTATGTATTCGTACATACTACCTGGTCTGCTTTTGCATAGTCTTCAGTATGGAAGTATGCGGTTTCGGATGCAACCCCTTTTTCTTGTTCATTTCCTTGTCAGTTCTTGTCTCATTTGCCATGCTGGTTGGCTTCTGTTCCTGTCTCCTGTTCTTCCTGTCACTCGTATCATGGATGTATTTCCTAAGTACTGTTTCATGTACAGTACCCAGTTTTGTGTTTTCCTGTTTCTATTTCGTGTGCTGTACCATGTCATGTTCTGTTTACTGCTACTGCTAACCTATGTATTGTCATCAGCCTGTTAGCAGTCTGTCTTTGTTCATAACCTGTACCCTGTGTTTGTATAAGCATAGTGTCAGCTTTACTTTTTAGTCCCGGTTTGTTTATACTAGCCATTGTTTTTCTGTTAGTCTAGTCACTTTTCCTCTCTCTTCTATTTACACATTGTAGCTCATCTTGCCTGTGTGCTGTTTTCACCAAGTCTTGCATCACAAAGCACTTGCATCTACATCTGTCTCTCTCTCCCTTCCTGGTAAGGAGTGACCCGACTGACATAAAGATATAACAAGTGTGCCTCCAATTGTACTCTTCCTCCACGTGTACTCAGTGGACAAGAATCCTGACTCTGACTTTTGGTGGAGCTATGAACCTGCCTTAAACCTGTACTAGCTGGACTCAGATGTAGACCCCAGTGGGCAACAATACTCTTGGAGCTCCTCAGATTGCCATGGTGGGCCCAGATACTCATGAAGACACCAAGGTAACCCCTGACACTCCTGATGTCAGTGCCTCTAGGCTCCTCGTCACCAGTGGCCTCTAGTCCATCTGTCACCGCTCTCGTGGCCCCTGCTCAGCCCGATGCCACCCCAATGCATCCTCCTCTACCCCTCCAGCTCTTGTTTCATCATCTGCAGGCCCTGTGGCTCCAGGTTAACCATGTGTGGCTCCTACCATGACACCAGTGGCTCCTGATTCTGTCTCCAGCCACTTTCATTCCCAGGACCAACAGGCTAGCAGGTTTTCCCTGTGTGTGGCCCCTATGGTATGGCCCCTGGCCATCACTCATTAGGACTCCCTTAGGAGCACTGTCCCAGATCCCTGTCTGTGTGTGTGTGTCTCCTCTACTGAACCTGCATGCTGTATTCACCTTATCTGTTCACAATAAAGCACTTACGTCCGTCTCGGTCTTAATCCCGGTATTCAGTATGACAGAAAGTGTCACAAGTTGATAAATTTCTGGCAAAAACATTAGTGGAAGGACACCCAAAACTTTTACACGTACCAGGTGTGTCAGTAGGCATACATTTCTTTTCCAGTTTGTTAAATGGCTAGTTAGACAAAAATTCTGCTGCATTTCACAGCTGTCACTGTAATCTGGTTAAATCCAAAGGACATAGTGTTGTAATTGCATAAACTTTATTATTGTTCTGTTTTACAATGAAAAACTCCAGTGATTTAGCAATGGGACAGCACTGTGGGGCATGTGATTAGCGCTGTCACCTCACAGCTACAGAGATCCCTGGTTTGATTACCAATCTACACTCTGGCTGTGGGTTTTTAATGTTCTCACCATGTCTGCATGGGTTTTGTCCAGGTGTTTTGGTTTCCTCCCACATTTCAAAGAAATGCATTAAGTCAGCTGGCATCTCTAAAATGCCTCAGTGTGTGTCTATGTGCCAATTTGCCAACTGCATACAGGGATGTGAAAAAGTGTTTGCCCCCTTCCTGATTTTCTATTTTTTTGCATGTTTGTCACACTTCAGTGTTTCGGAACATCAAACCAATTTAAATATTAGTTGAAGACAACACAAGTAAACACAACATTTTTTGTGTTTTTAAATGAAGATTTTTATTATTAAGGGATAAAAAAAAGCCAAACCTACATGGCCCTGTGTGAAAAAGTGATTGCCCCTAAACCTAATAACTGGTTGGGTCACCCTAGCAGCAACCCTTAACAGATGTGTTCTGGAAAAATTGAGATGAGTTCTAATGTTCTTTTTGCTCAGCAGTGGTTTTCGTCTTGGAACTCTGCCATGGAGGCCATTTTTGCCCCGTCTCTTTCTTATGGTGGAGGCATGAACACTGACCTTAACTGAGGCAAGTGAGGCCTGCAGTTCTTTGGATGTTGTTGTGGGGTCTTTTGTGACCTCTTGGATGAGTCGTCGCTGCGCTCTTGGGGTAATTTTGGTCGACCGGCCACTCCTGGGAAGGTTCACCACTGTTCCGTGTCTTCGCCATTTGTGGATAACGGCTCTCACTGTGATTCGCTGGAGTCCAAAAGCTTTAGAAATGGCTTTATAACCCTTTCCAAATTGATAGATATAAATTTTTTTTCTCAATTGTTCCTGAATTTGTTTGGATCTTGGCATGATGTGTAGCTTTTATGGATCTTTTGGTGTACCGGTACTTCACTTTGTCAGGCAGGTCCTATTTAAGTGATGTCCTGATTGAGAACAGGTGTGGCAATAACCAGGCCTGGCTGTGGCTAGACACAGTGAACTCAGGTGTGATAAACCATAGTTATGTTTTAACAGGGGGACGGGGGGACAAACATGAAAAAAAAAAAAAAACTAACTCAGGAAGGGGCAAACACTTTTTCACACCACTATGTCAACATCTTTGTCTGGGTTCAGGAGAAATACGAAGAAAAATCCAAAGATTGCACTAATTACTTCCTTAACAAAGGTTTCATTTCAACATTTCACAACGGTTAGTAGTCATGAATGTCACACTAACTATGTTGTTAGCTGTCTCTGCCCACACATTTTGAGAGAACAAACAGACTACTGAACTACGTGGATTTGATTACAATTGCTTGATGATGGAG
>JAJAGP010002500.1:75855-111040 GCA_025084515.1 Ancistrus triradiatus | reverse complement strand
ATATATGTATATGTATGTGTGTGTGTATATGTGTGTGTGTATATATATATATATATATACATACATATATATACACACACACACATATACACTGTGTATACCGGTACTCTACACAGTGGTACCTCGTTCTTATCATTAAATCGGTCCTTTTTGGGCCCATGGAAACTTATAAGAATACAGTACTGTAGATGTTAAAATAAACAAAAATATAACAAACACAGCTAAGAGCTGTTGTCAATCTGAATCATAAATCAAGTTTCGGCTGAAACGAGTCACAAGACTCAACTCGTACAAGTTTAAGCCAGTGCGCCCAGTACCGTGACGAGAACCGAGACAGATTTTTCTAGTTGAAATGCTCTGAGGTGGTCGAGAGGTACCACTGTATATTAAACTCCTCAATTTTAAATAAATTCAACTTGCAATAGATTCCTCAGAAGGAATCCACATTGTAAATTCGGGGAGCACCTGTACTATAAGTGTAGAATGCAAACAGGAAATCAAAAGATTCCCATAATGTGGCTTAGCCCCTTAATACACTATATACCTTTTTAACAAATACACTTTTATACATTTAAATGCTATTATTACTAGTTGTTTTTTAGTACGAATGCCTATTTTCTAAAACATAAAACACCCAATAAATATAAAAGAACTCTGATATGACATCAGACAAAAGGGGATCAAATTTCTAGAAACATGAAAGTTTATTTAAAACAAAGTCAAAATGACAAATAACCTTTACAAGTACACAGTCTACGAGAAGAGAGACTGGGCTGTGCTGATTAAATCAATATTGCTGTTTCATAATTTACTGTCATGCAAAATCTGCAGCAGCACGTGTCTACAGTTTTTAAGCAGGCTGTTTATTTGGTTGTTGTAGACCTCTGCTAAATCCTCACACGTCTGCAGTATTAGCATTAGCTCATGAGAAATGTCACAATTAATACAATTAAGGGATATGACCTGCTTTGTGAGCCGTGCAAAATGTGGTGTTTTCTTGACGCATCTAATTCAGCCTCACAAAATGGGCACATGGGGCTCGTTCTCATCCTCTTCCTCCTCTTGCTGAGACTTTTTCTGCAGTGAAAGGAAACGACGTGATTAAAATAAGGAAAACAATTTACCCAGCCACACTACCTGTGTAATAAGTGGGTTAAGCTACTTAAAAATGCACAGCCGTCCCTGGAAAATGTCGTCTTGAAGGCAGCTTATGTTGCTCTAAAATCTCAGTGTACTGTTCTGCATTAATGCTGCCATCACAGACGTGTAAATGATCTTTGCCAGGAGTACTGACACAACCCATACCATGCCAGAGCCTGGCTTTTTGTCTTTGGTCCAGAGCACAGTGTCCATTTCTTCCAAAAAAAAAAGATCTGGAATAGTGATTGGTCTGACCACAGGACACTGTGTGATGGTCCATCCCAGATGCCTTTGAGCCCAGAAAAGTCGACACCGCTTCTGGACATGGTTAACATGAGGATTCTTTTTTGCGCAGTAAAGTTTTAAGTGGCATTTGTGAATGTAACTCTGTATTGTAGTGCTTAACAAAGGTTTGACAAAGTAATCCCTTGCCCATGTGGTTCTATCAACTATAGATGGGTCTTGATGCAGTGCTGTCTGAGGGATTGGAGATCACGTTAACCACTAGGCTACCACAGTCCATACACATGCACAGAAACAGTCCATACACATGCTCAGTGCCATGTTTCCTCTTCTACATTTTCATTTACTCACCAGTTTGAGAAAATCAATTAGCTTGTAAGCATCTTCTCCAGTGGAAAGGTCCAGGAAGTCTCGTGGGATTCTGTAGGACAAACATGGACTAGGCTGGACAGTCACTTCACTGGTGGTGTAACGGAAAGCAGGACCATCCTGATATGACAGATATACAAAATGTCTCTGTAGGTTATAGTCAGTTTCAACATACGTATCCTATGCCTAAAAATCGTTTTTTTCAGTGCATATGGAAGTAAGGTTTCAACTGGCAATTTTGAATATCATAATTACAAACTGAAAAAAATAGACACCATCTTCTATACAAAGTCCACGTTCTGTGACGGACTGGCATCCCAGCCAGGGCATCTGTGCCTTGTGTTCTCCAGGAAAGGCCGCCCTAGCCCCTGCAATACTGTCCAGCAAAGAAAACAAGGGCCACGATGCCCCGTGACGTACTGGTGTCCCATCCAGGGCACGCTTACGCCTGCACCCGTGTGTCTCTGGGATTTTTTCTTAATTAATGGCACCATTTAGAGGGTGTGTCAGCAGCAATTACTTAGGTGCTGACGGCAATCTGCAAATATTAAGGATGAATAGTACCTTGTTCATTTAGAGCGATTCAGCCAGAAAAGCATTCATTCAGATTTCCACATGTCAGTGATTAAAATATATGTGTATAGGATAACTTCAGCATCTGAGAGAGTCTGCTAGCAAAAACATGCTAAAGTGAAAGCAAAAGCACATCTTCTGGGTCATGTGCTACTTACAAAAAAGTGGAGGAACTGGGATTTTTTTTCTCATGTTGTCTCTCATAGTTGAAGTGTACCTATGATGAAAATTAGTAGGAGAACGTTTCACACACCAGCAGTGCTGTACCTGTACTGCTGTGATGTCTTCTGTGTGACTAGATGCGAGATTTGTTCCAGACGTTAGCTCTTCCCAAGTGAAGAGCAGAGAGTCTGTTACCTCACCGAACGGATTAACGTCAATCAGCCATACACGCCCCTAGGACAGGCGGAAAAACACAATTGAGACTTCCAGCATTCGAAATACAAATTACTCCATTATGTGTGTGCATTAGGGCTGTCAAGATGGGTTGAATTAAATAAGAAAAATGTACACTCAAATACAGAAGGTCCCACACGTAATCAAATCAGCTGCAATCCATAGTGTTGGTTATGTAATCCCGAAACAACCCTTCAGCCACTCCTATTTACCAACATCATGGACTGTAAGAAACATAGTGTGAATAGCAGAGAGTGTAAACATGTGGTAAAACCATGATTCAACCATCTCGAGTGTAAGAGTACACAATGAAATTCCCCTGAGGAGTTCCCTTGGAAGTGAAATTCTTCTTCTGTAACAGCCCTTACCAACCTCATGCTACTAATTCCCATCTGGGGTCTGTGAGCAATCACATTACTCAGTTTTTCCCAACTTGTAATTCTACGTTACTACTACTAGTAATACTAACAACACTGTGCAAGAACACTGAAATGTCCTGGTGTGTATATGTATATATACAGTGGGGCAAAAAAGTATTTAGTCAGCCACTGATGGTGCAAGTTCTCCTACTTAGAAAGACGAGAGAGGTCTGTAATTTTCATCATAGGTACACTTCAACTATGAGAGACAAAATGAGAAAAAAAATCCAGGAAATCACATTGTAGGATTTTTAAAGAGAATTTAATTTGTAAATCATGGGATGGAAAATAAGTATTTGGTCACCCACAAACAAGCAAAGATTCTGGGCTCTCACAGACCTGTAAACTTCTTCCGTTTAAGAAGCTCTTCTGTCCTCCACCGCTACCTGTATTAATGGCACCTGTTTGACTCATTATCTGTATAAAAAGACACCTGTCCACACAGCCTCACAGTCAGACTCCAAACTCAACCATGGCCAAGACAAAGAGCTGTGGAAGGACCACAGGAAGAAAAATGTTAGACCTGCCACCAGGCTGGGAGAGTGAATCTACAATTAGGCAAGCAGGTGGTGTGAATTTAAATCAACATGTGGGAGCAATTGTAAGAGAAAATGGAGACATACAGGCCATTGATAATCTTCCTTTTGATCTGGGGCTCCATGCAAGATCTCATCCCATGGGGTCAAAATATCATGAGAACGGTGAATGAAATGACCTGCAGAGAGCTGGGACCAAGTAACAAAGGCTACCATCAGTAACACACACCTACCCGAGAGGGACTCAGATCCTGCCAGTGGCATGGGGGTGGAAACATCATGCTTTGGGGCTGTTTTTCTGCAGAGGGGGCAGGACGACTGACTGATCCGTGTTAAGGGAAGAACGAACGGGGCAATGTATCGTGAGATGTTATGCCAAAACCCTCCTCCATCAGTGAGAGCATTGAAGAAGATGGGCTGGAGCTTCCCAGCATGACAATGATCCCAAAACCACATCCGCTAGGGCAACGAAGGAGTGGCTCCGTAAAAAGCAGTTCAAGATCCTGAAGTGGCCTAGCCAGTCTCCAGACCTCAGCCCCATAGAAAATGTGTGGAGGGAGTTGAAAGTCCGTGCTGCCCCAAAACATCACTGCTCTAGAGGAGATCTGCATGGAGGAATGGGCCACAATACCAGCTACAGTGTGTGCCAACCTGGTGAAGACTTACAGGAAACATTTGACCTCTGTCATTGCCAACAAAGGTTCTGTTACAAAGTATTGAGTTGAACCAAATTTATTGACCAAATACTTATTTTCCACCATAATTTACAATTAAATGCTTTAAAAATCCTACAATGTGATTTCCTGGTTTATGTTTTTCTCATTTTGTCTCTCATAGTTGAAGTGTAGCTATGATGAAAATGACAGACCTCTCTCATCTTTCTAAGTAGGAGAACTTGCACCATCAGTGGCTGACTTTTTTGCCCCATTGTGTGTGTGTGTGTGTGTATGTATATTATATATACATTTTCTAAGGTTGCATTTACTGCAGTCACAGAGCAAATAAAAAATACATTTTACTCAAATTTCAGTGCTTCATATAGTAAGAACATTCAAGTCAAATTTTGGAGCCACTTTGACAGCCTGTGTGTGCACAGGTAACAACATAGCCGTGTCATTTTAATCTTTACCTTGCTGTCTCTGTAGACATCAATTACAACTGGAAGGAAAAACAAATCACAGAGTATTAATCAACTTTGCAGCAGTTTCAAAACTGAGTTCCATCTCCACTTCACCAAAGCTACACTCACAGTCCTCATTAAAGAACTTGTGCTGGATGTGCTCTCTGAAGAACTGCTGGATGGAGCATGAGATGGTTGCTTGCTGCTTGGAGATGTGCTGGTAGTGTTGTGTGTAGTCTCTCTGAGAGATTCCTGTAAACACAATCTCAGAATCACAAATCTGTCTGAAAACACCTGTATGGTAAAGCTTCCATAAATATTATACACTCACGATCACTTTATTAGGTACACCACCATGTTTCTACACTCAGTTTATCACTATATTGAAGCACTTTGTAGTTCTACAAATGCAGACTGTAGTCCATCTGATTCTCTACGTACTTTGTTAGTCCCCTTTACTCTGTTCTCTAATGATCAGGACCCCCACAGATCAGGTACGATTTGGGTGGAGGATCATTCTCAGCACTGCACTGACACTGATGTGGTGGTGGTGTGTTAGTGTGTGTTGAGCTGGTATGAGTGGATCAGATGCAACAGTGCTGCTGGAGTTTTTAAAACACCCCCTTGTCACGGCTGGACTGAAAATAGTCCATCTACCAAAAATGTCCAGCCACCAGCATCCTGTAGGCAGCATCCTGTCAGCAGTGATGAAGTATTACAAGGTGGAGCAATAAGGTAGACGTGTCTAATAGAGTGCACAGTGAGTGAACAGTGTTTAAAACTCCAGCAGCACTGCTGTGTCTGATCCACAGCAGAATGATCCACCAAAAGTATCTGATCTGTGTTGGTCCTGTGGGGGCCCTGCCCACTGAAGAACAGTGTCAGGAGGACTAAAAGTATGTAGAGAAACAGATGGACTACAGACTGTAATTGTAGAATTGCTTCTATATGGTAAAACAAAACAGACAAAATGGAAAGCAAGTGTGGAAACAAGAAGGTTTACCTAACAAAGTGATTGTTGAGTGAATACCCAATTTGATTAAATTAAATTAAATTTCTGTTTTTATAATATCCATCTGCAATATGCTATCAACTAAGCACATACAGTCTTTAGCTTTCTGTTTAATAGGCTTACGCATTAAATATTAAGGACCTGAGAATTAATTTTGACAACAATTGCTGCATTCAATATGCTGTTAAGAGAAACAACATAACATTTGGAGAGTTTTATACCAATTAGTTTGTTCTCCTTCACAAAGCAGCGGAACTCTCCTCCTGGAATGAGCTCACTCCATTTCCTTAACACTAGCTAGAAAAGATCAGGCAAACAAAGCTCAGTTCAGTAAACAAAATACAGCTTTTCAGTCATTTTCAAAAAGTGTTTTCAAAGCATGAATACAATTTATTACTTGATTAAGATTCCAGCATGCTTTGCATTATTTACAGTAAATAACAGATAATAAACACCATCAGTATGACTTCAGAACTTAGTGGTGTATCACACGGCAATCACCTGATCTGAAACTATTTAATAAGCATATATTTTACTGACTGAAGACAAACACCACAGAAACTGAATGTGGCGGGAAAATTTCCCTGAAAGTACGTGCGTAATGACTTTTTGTGTGTGGACACGCTTACTCTACTGCCCTCTGGTGGACAACATAGGACTTACAGAGAAAACAGAAATTACACACCAATCAGCCATAACATTAAACCCTCCGTCAGGTGAAGATGCGATCATTCACTGTGGTATGCTCTGGCTAATTCTGGGCAGTTCTGGCATTCATGTTGATGATACAAATACTTCAAAATGTTGACATTCTCCAGATACGCCAGATTTCAATCCGATCAAACACGTAATTTGTACTGAAAAAACCGGAGGTATTGTGGAGTCCATGCCTCGATGGGTCAGAGCACTGGTGACATGAATTGGACAAACACTACTAGGTAGGTGGAATTTAAGTTGACTGATGGATGCATGTGGTCAGGAACTATTTCTGTCAGTATACATTAGGCCTACTGTGATTATGAAATTTTATCTTAAATGTGTTAAGATCGTCCAGAGCCCTCAGGTCATCAGGAAGAGAGTTCCAAAGGTTGGGGCCGTAATAAGAAAAGGCCGCCTTTCCACTCTATTGCCGGGTGGTCGTTACGACCAGCATGTTCCTGTTAGCTGATCTGAGGGCCCTCAGTGGAACGTACCCAACAATCATGTCACTGAGATACTGGGGAACCAAACCATGGAGGCTTTTAAAAACCAGTTAAAGATTCTAAAAATCGATTCTAAATGATACTGGTAACCAGTGTAGCTGTTTGAGGACTGGTGTGATGTGTGATCCCTCATTTTCTTTTACCAGTCATTTCTTGCTGCAGCATTTTGCACCCCATGTAGGTTGGAAATGAAGCCCTTTGGTAGGCCAGAAAGAAGAGCATTACAATAATCCAGATGTAAAAGCGTGAATAAGTTTCTCACCAACAGCCAGTAAGAGCATATTACACACCCTGGATATATTTCTGAGATGGAAGAATGCGGTTTTACAGACGTTGCTAATATGGATAAAACTAAGATCACTGTTGAAAGTGACACCCAGGATGTTGACCGTGCTTTGTGATTCTGAAGAACGGGATTATAACCACGTCAGTGCCTCTGCCTTCACGTCACCATTACCAATAACAACTCTTTTTTCAGTTTACTCCTCATTTAGCTGCAGAAAATTATGACACATCCAGGAGTTCATGTCATCTAGACACTGAAGCAGGGTGCCGATAGATCGACGAGGATCATATACAATTGTGTCATCCACATACTGATCAAAGGAAATATTGTGTTTATTCATTATTATGGCCAGTGGTAGCATGTAAAGATTAAATAGCATTAATAGCCTCAGTAACATTGAAGGTTGAGGCAAACAGATCTGAGAAAGTTATATTCCAACATCAAAGACCCTGATGTCTAGCCCATGAGATATGACCAAATCTAAAATATGTCCATGTTAATGAGTAGGTCAAAAGCATTTAATAACATAATAAAGTCATTAGTAATAGGAGCTGCAGGCGTAGCAAAGTGGATATTGAAGTCTCCAGAGATGAGCACATGGTCAAAATCTGTTGGAATCTTTGATGATAGCTCACCAAATTCCTCAAGAAAACCAGTGTGGGCTCTTGGAGGATGATAAATAACCAACACAAGAACAGACTGTGTATATGGCAAGATATTCACATGTGGAGTATTTGCCAAGATGTACTTGTTTGCTACATATGGCAGTACAGACAGGCTACATCCCCACCTTTCCTGTCAGCGCTAGGGACACTGGAAAAGCAGTAATTAGGTGGGGCTGCTTCATTTAGGACAACACTATCATTACTACCAACCCAGGTTTCTGTAAGAAAAATAATGTCAAGTTTATGGTCTTCAGGTAACTGGCCCAAGTAAATGCTTTGTTGCTACATGACCGGACATTGAGGACAGCAGTATTTACATCAGTGGATGATGTTTTTTCTTGTAGTGTTTATCATTTCTCATTAACACAGGCTTAACTAAATTGAATATATTAGAACCCTTTCCCATTTTGTTTTCAGTTTTGTATAGCCATGCCACCGGTTGCTACAGAAGCCTGAGATATTATGCTGAGAAGCACCATGGTTTCCAGCATATCAGGACTGAGCATTCCATTTCAGGGATTATTATGTTCTCCAGTGAACTGTGGTGAACAGGATGCACTAGCTGGGGAATGAAGGTGCTCCCTGTTGACTGGTACCAATGGTGATGGAGGAAGTGGATTCTGTTAGTATTCTGTTAGTTGGCCCAGATGGGTGTGCTAGGGGATGGGGGTGACCAATGTCTTGTTCATTTTGCTTGGGTTGTGTCCTGTGGCTGTGTCAACAAAACCATGGAAGGTGATTCAGGTTACAAATGTGCTGCTGTTTCTCCACTATTCTCTGCCTGATTACACGGTGGGTGAGGATGTCCTTGTGCTGGTTATGTTTTGACTGCGATGAGCCACAGGAGAAGCAGAGATGATCCGTTAGCAACCAGACCTGTTTATTTGCCATTTTGGTGAAAACACTCTTTCCAACCCCAAAACAGATTGAAGTTTTCTAAGAACTCAGTCCACGAAGGATACAGTTCTTGTTGAGCCATGTTTTCAGAGATAAAAGTTGAGTGAAGGTGCCCGTTCACCACAATCCTCTATACTGGTGGTCTGTCAGGGCCGTCCGGAGCCTGTTCACGGTCTGTGCGCCCCCTCATGGAACCACTGCTCCCAACAGTTAGGCCAGAACGGCCTAGATGGCAGACAAGTCGTCGAAACGATCATCCTGCTCCTTTCAGTCCAATGATGCGCCCCCTTTCAAGGTCTCTCAACTGGGAAAAATGTTTTTGAGTGCATCGTAGAGGCATGTCCAGCAGTCTCACCAAGAGATACACTACCTAAAAGTAGAATCTGGGAGCCTTTTTACAGGGTAGCGGGGGAAGCACTATTACGTTATCTTGTGGCAAGACCCAATGTCTAACCAGATCAGACCTGTAATCATTTACACATCTGCCTGCGACAAAACTGCACGCCGAGTTGTGTAGCAATCCGTCATTTCTATCTGGGTGCGGTATGCGGGTTTTTTGTCAATCAATATATATTAACACAGACTATGGTGTATTGTGGCAGAATGAAGAGTTAAGTGGTGTGTGAGTGGCACCTCATAGCTTATAGCTGGGTCTGGGGAGTCATCACTGCACCGAAGAAACCTATAAACGAAAGACGTACGAACTGAAACAGTGCAAAAATAATATAAGCAGGACTGTATCCACACCAAACATTTTCCAAGCATAAAAACTACCATAACCAACAGGCTATTCTTACGGCTGTGTGAGGTCACGGGTGATGAAGTCGGAGCTTTTGAAGAGAAGGAAGATGTCGCTGAGAGTCTGACACCGCAAAGAGCTATTCAGAGCAATCCAGTTAGCATCCTACACAGGTCAAAGAGAGGAAGATGTCCAAACATCTGTATTAATGCACTGAATGTTTTAGCCACTGCTGTTCTTAAGTAGTTTGTGGCTGCATCTTGTTTAGTGTTACCAGATTATTCAGGTACATCTTATCTGGGCAATATTACACATCATAACATATTTAAAACATGATGTATGAACCAATGTTTTTGGTTAAAACCAGGTTTTAATTTTGTCATCACTAGAAATTCCCATGTAAAATATCTGGTGTAACAACTTTGGGATATTACAGTAGAATCTGATCTGCTTACCCGTGGAGCACTCCAATTCAATTTAGGAAAGACATAGCCACCCAGAGCATTTATTGCCTCCTGCACCTGTAAATTAAACTCTGGAAACTCTGGAGCCTATAAAGTGGTCAAGAAAGCTTGAAGTAAGTTTCCAGAATAACAAGGTTCAGGCCAAATCTTCAGTCGACTCACAATGCATACATTACAGTGTGTAAAAATTCTGTCACTCTTCAACCTTTCACAGACCTTAAGATTGAGACTTGGCTTGGCTTCATTACCTTAAATTTATAGTGATATAGGGATATACGTGGGACTGGGGACGTGGAACTGTGGCTTAGCAGTTAGGGTACTGGACTATGAACCAGAGGGTCCAGGGTTCAAATCCCACCTCTGCCAAGTTGCCACTGTTGGGTCCTTGAGCAAGACTCTTAACCCACAATTGCTTGGATTGTACGATTGGACAAGGGCATCTGCTAAGTGACATAAATGTAAATGCATAAACAAAGTCTGAGATGTCACAAGATCTGGATTGAACCCAAATCTTGCTAACTACTAATAATGAAAGTTTCTATATACAAAAGACATAGATGTAGTTAGTGTGGGTGTCTGAAGCAAACAGTGACCCACTTTCCTACATGTATACAGTTATAATCCTGAATACCATCGTAAATTTGTGGAAAGTCTGACTGCATGACCTTTATAGTTTTCTACTGACTAACAAAGTTTCAATGTTGGAATACCACTCACCGTGACCACTGTTGTTGTCTCATCGTCTGACCACTAGCAAGGAGAAAACAAACAAAGAAACATACTGAATTATATTGTTGAATAAAATATATATATATATGACAATATACCATTAATATACAAACGCCATAGTTCTCTGAAAGAAGGTTGTTTAAAGCATTAACAAAATAGTTCCTAAAGTCCAATTTATAATTCCCTCTAAACAGGCTCCCAAAGTACTCAAAGTGAGATAAATGTTTCTTTGTTAGCAGTGGTGTAATTAGAGCTTTCATATACAGTCTTTCATATAGCGCGAGTATGTCCTATTTATATATGTATACACTATCTGTGGTAATATAATTTATAAGAGGATTCTACAGATCGGGAACCATGGAGCAGGGACCATATAAATGAACAATTTCTAGAAACAAGTGGACACAAACAGTGATGGAAAAAATATCTAGCTCGGTTTGAACTAAAAAATGTTTATTTACAGTGGTGCTTGAAAGTTTGTGAACACTTTTGAATGTTCTACATTTCTGCATAAATATGACCTAAGCATCATCAGATTTTCACACAAGTGCTAAAAGTAGATAAAGAGAACCCAGTTAAACAAATGAGACAAAAATATTATACTTGGTCATTTATTTATTGAGGAAAATGATCCAATATTACATATTAGTGAGTGGCAAAAGTATGTGAACCTCTAGGATTAGCAGTTTATTTGAAGATAAAATTCGAGTCAGGTGTTTTCAATCAATGGGATGACAATCAGGTGTGAGTGGGCACCATGTTTTATTTAAAGAACAGGGATCTATCAAAGTCTGCTCTTCACAACACATGTTTGTGGAAGTGTATCATGGTACGAACAAAGGAGATTTCTGGGGACCTGAGAAAAAGAGTTGTTGATGCTCATCAGGCTGGAAAAGGTTACAAAACCATCTCTAAAGAGTTTGGACTCCACCAATCCACAGTCAGACAGATTGTGTACCAATGGAGGAAATTCAAGACCATTGTTACCCTCACCAGGAGTGGTCGACCATCAAAAGATCAACTCCAAGAAGCAAGGTGTGTGGTAATAGTTTGGTGAGGTCACAAAGGACCCAGGGTAACTTCTAAGCAACTGAAGGCCTCTCTCTCACATTGGCTAATGTTAATGTTCATGAGTCCACCATCAGAAGAAACACTGAACAAACCACAATGGTGTGCATGGCAGGGTTGCAAGGAGAAGAAAGCCACTGCTCTCCAAAAAGAACATTGCTGCTCGTCTGCAGTTTGCTAAAGATCACGTGGACGAGCCAGAAGGCTATTGGAAGAATGTTTTTGGAACAGATGAGACCAAAATAGAACTTTTTGGTTTTAAAGAAAAGCATTATGCTTGGAAAAAGGAAAACACTGCATTAACAAGCATAAGAACCTTATCCCATCTGTGAAACATGGTGGTGGTAGTATCATGGTTTGGGCCTGTTTTGCTGCATCTAGGCAGGATGGCTTGCCCATCATTGATGGAACAATGAATTCTGAATGATATCAGAGAATTCTATAGGAAAATGTCAGGACCATCTGTCCATGAACTGAATCACAACAGAAGGTGGGGTCATGCAGCAGGACAACGACCCTAAGCACACAAGCCGTTCTACCAAAGAATGGTTTTAATTTAAAGAAGAAATAAAGTTCATGTTTTGGGAATGGCCCAATCCAAGTCCTGACCTTAATCCAATGGAAATGTTGTGGAAGGACCTGAAGTGAGCAGCTAATGTGAGGAAACCCACCAACATCCCAGAGCTGAAGCTGTTCTGTACGGAGGAATGGGCTAAAATTCCTCCAAGCCGGTGTGCAGGACTGATCAACAGCTACAGGAAACGTTTAGCTGCAGTTATTGCTGCACTAATATGTAATACAGGATCATTTTCCTCAATAAATAAATGACCAAGTATAATATTATTGTCTCATTTGTTTAACTGGGTTCTCTTTATCTACTTTTAGGACTTGTGTGAAAATCTGATGATGTTTTAGGTCATATTTATGCAGAAATATACAAAATTCTAAAGGGCTCAGAAACTTTCTGTACATGTACCACTGTACATGTATATTGGCTTTAAGTTGCTGTTTTAGTCACAGGTTCAGCCTTTTTGTTGTCTGCCAGCATATTAAAACAGATGGATGTCAGCATTCAGAATTAATTTATACTCGTGTCTAAAAGCTGACGTGCCGTGGCGGTAAGGGGCAATGGCAGCAGTTAAACAAGAACTGAATCTTTGCAGTGCAGCACAGACGTAAGTGCTCTTGCTTATCACAGCCACTCTGCTGCTTCATTGTTTCTGCATGCGACATAAATACAACAGGAAATACTTTTGTACTGTCACAAAAGACTGTGTGAGACATCATGAGAGAGGCCATGCGAGTAAGGTGGGACTGAGAGAATCAACCTGCTTTGCACAGCTCTACAATGAAACAAGGATTTAATCATCTTATAAAGTAAAAAATACAGATAATCAATATGTGGTAGACAATGTAGATATTGTGATGAAACAGACGGACTTGTATTTGGCAGTCCTGGTACAGGTGTTTTTGAAGGGTGGGTCATGGATATCTCACCTGTATATCAGCTTCCTCCTCTGAGTCACTGTTGTTATTCTGTGTATGTTGATTGTTTTCAGCACTGCAAACATGATCATGTTAATAAATCGATCTAATTCTGAAATATAGTTAGATTATCTACCATACATGTTCTCACCTCCCTGAAACTACAAGGGTTCCGTCATCCAGTAGATAATCTATTACATCCTGAGGTAGAGGGATAATCAAGCTGGAAGACACAAACATCACTATTCAACACAGACAAATTATTTTTAACTGTCATCACCACCATACAGCGGAAATGAAAGGTTGTTCCTCCCATGGCTTCCATGGTGCCTTTTACATTACACGAAGATGAAGATAATCTGCCAGGATGGGTAGCTTAGCAGTTTACTAAAGCTGATACCTGTGATATATGTGCTGATACCTTCTGAGGGGGTGATTTAAACATCATCACAATGAAAAGACAGGTGGCATTCAAGATTTAATGTTCAACAGTTAACCAATATTATAATAGGAAAAAAATGTCTTATATACATGTAATTCACATCTGAATGACAGAAAACTCCTAAAAACCCTTGTGACACCTGCTGACAGAAAGAGAATCGCTGGCTTGAATGGCAGAAAAACACATGACATCGTTCTACTTTCTTTCTTGACTTCGGTAGGTCTTTCAAGTTTTATTAAAGGTACAAAGATAAGAATTACTGTACTGCACAGCACAGTACGAGATGCAAACACCACACAGGTAGAGTCTGAGGTCGGGATTGAACCGGGGATGCTGGAGCTGTGAGGCAACCAAACTAACCGCTGCACCACCATGCCACCCTGTTGAAATGCTTTTGAAATTCCGAACTAAATTGGTGTGCAACTCTCCCCACAGCTCAAGCTAGACATTTAATCTGATGTGTAATAAAAATAAAAATCAACCTGTTAAACACTAACTGGATTAAGTGATTTAACCCTAAAATGGGTGTTACTCTGCGATTATTAGAACAAATTAGCGTTAAAAACGTTTGTAGTCATTGCATTAAAGTGTTTATGCTAATGAAACTGATACCTTTGCTACTGTAATGAATGCCTTTGCTTTAATGGTCTAAACATGTACTTATGGTAGCTTAGCCAGTTATAAGTAGTATCATTACGTTGTCTGCAGTGTGGCTGACTTTCTATGAAATGTCTGTAGATGTCCATCACTCCATGCATATAAACGAAACAAACTGGCTCTCACTTAAAAGTGGTAGCCGCTCCAGCTATTAAAAAGATACTGGGACATTATGGGTAATGTAGTGCCTGTACTGAATTGGCGTAGTGTGTCCTGTAGTTCTGTTAGGCGATCAAGGATAAAAAAAAAAACAGCTTTTTTTCTTACTGGGGCACATGCCTCTCACATCACCGTGTAGTGGAAGTGTCGTGAGTTTGTAAGTCTTTACTGACTACCTATAAACCTACGATAAATATCGAAAATAAAACTAACTTTACCCTGGTCATGAACACCGCTGTCATGCTTTAATATTCAGATACTACGAGTTTGGCGTAGGATTTTATTTCCGTAACATTATGTTTAATTTCTCGCTTTAGTCAACGTACCATTATGGTTGTTTGCATGTGCAACCAGTAACATTACTGAGCACTTAAGCGGCACACTTCTTTTAGCATCGCAGGCTAAGTCGGCTAGCTGCTTAAAGTACGTTGTCCTATTTCTTCCAAATATAATACGACTGATAAGGATGAGAAAGCATTGCAGCAGTCCTCCTTACCTTTTAATCGTATGTTTTTTAAATAATGGATACCAAACAGAGAACTGACAGTTTGCAACTTGCTCTTTCTTCATAATGCTCTGGCTATCCAAGAAGGTTCAATAGGCATTAATGCCCTACTCAACGTAAGCTCAAATGCTATAGTTCCTATACTGTTTATCGAAACATTAAATATTTTATGCCTCTATAACATACCATATCAATTTAAATTAATTAGTTGCACTTTCATGTCGGCCAATCTAAGAAATCGCACGATATGATCAATCGTACGTTATATTATTGTGAGGGAATATTGTCTTTGTTACACACGATTCCAAAAACTACGGAGGAGACGCCATTTTGGCTCTAAGAGTTGGGACTCGATTCCAAGAGTCGATTCTACACAGTATCGAAACATGTCTGGAGTTAATACGCCAGGAATTTCGGGGCCCATGAAAAGATGTTACTGTAGGGCAGGGGTGTCAAACTCATTTTCACAGAGGGCCGCATCAGCATAATGGTTGCCCTCAAAGGGCCAGATGTAAAGACAGTATAAATGTAACTAAATGTAACCAAATGTAATGTAGAATAAATGTAAGTACTCCTTAATGTTAAATAACTCTGAATGTATTACTTATTCAACTTCTAGATATTTGCATAGATGTAAAAATATGTTTGCTTGTTGCTCTGTTAACATAAATCCTGTTAATTTGTCAGGTTAAGAAACTCATATTATTCCATCAATCAACGATCAAACTATGCAAGTGAATAAAGAAAAATATCATCAAACACAAGTTATGACATTAACTAACTCTATAATTACTCTATAACTCTATAATACTATAATATCATACTCTATAACTCTATAATGCTATAATTAAGTCTAAAAGCATGCATTGACTATAAACTCCATTTCCCACAATTTATGCCGATTATGTTACCCATGAAGCGACAGCATTAAGCCACTAGATTGCAGTCAATCAGATTTTTAAGCTCTTACGGGCCACATTTGGCTCGCGGGCCTTGAGTTTGACACGTGCTCTAGGGCCATAAAAAATGTCCTCATACATTTCAGTGCCCCTATCAGTCACATGTGCTTATAATGCGCTTATGTTTTCCGCTACATAATGCCCCTATATGCGATAACCACTAAATAACACAGGATTTCTTGTTTAAAAGCATCCACTGGTTACCAGATTCATAAATGCCATCTTTTTCAATCTCCACTCTCTGATCCGAAGGGCTAACTCAAAACGTTGCCTATAGCTCTCAACTGGAGTAGTACTATTTCATGTAAAGCCACTGAAATTTATCCATACACTATGGTGAAGTCTAGTGTTGTAGTAAAGATCGCTAAACCCAAGTCAAGACCAAGACTGGGAGACTTTGAGTTCGAGTCGAGACCAAAATCGAGATGAGACTGAGATCAGATTAAGAAAAACAATTTTAAAAAATTTAATTCACTTTACATTCATGATATCAGTCATGAAATCGAACGATTGTAGCCTAGTGGTTAAGGTACTGGACTAAGGACCAAAAGGTCCAGGGTTCAAATCCCACCTCTGTCAAGCTGCCACTGTTGGGTCCTTGAACAAGGTCTTAACCCACAATTGCTTTGAGTGTAAGACTGTATCAATTGTAAGTCGCTCTGGATAAGGGTGTCTGCTAAATGCTGTATAGGCAAAGGAAATATGAAAGAAAAAATAAGAGAGAACTTACTTTTGGTCTTCCCATGGTCCCAGAAGAAACAAGTTCCTGTAGAACATGTGACTTGTGGTATGTTCCATAATTTTCAGAAGTGGCAAAATGTTAGGATTACAGGACTGAGTGAAATCCTGGGGACATGACTAAAATGTGAATTTTAAAGTAATATATTATGGATATTTATGGAAGGCATAGGTGGTGTATGTGGTGACACATAAAGCAAGAAAGATTTATGAGGGGTTTTAATCATTATATTTCATTGTAAAGTGGAGAAATGTTATCGACCAGGGATAGCTAACAAATGCTGTTTTCAGTGTTCTAGATAGTTTTTATTATTGTTTTAACTTGTATACCTTAAATTTGCAATTCCATTACTGTGCAGGACTCTTTGCTTATTAATAAAATGTTTAACAGGCAGCCACATTAATCGTCTATACACGTAATGTCCTGGGGACGAAAGGGCACTCATTCGGTACATTATGCAAGGTATGAAAATGGTCTTCTTGCATCATCTCCGCACTCCAGCCCAGTCGTTGGCGGTAATGCGTCTGAATGCTGGTTTGCCAACCGCCAAATAACAATAACAAAGAAGAAAA
Organism: Ancistrus triradiatus; assembly: GCA_025084515.1. Taxonomy (NCBI): domain Eukaryota; kingdom Metazoa; phylum Chordata; class Actinopteri; order Siluriformes; family Loricariidae; genus Ancistrus; species Ancistrus triradiatus. Next base: position 93,664 of record JAJAGP010002500.1, on the reverse strand, counting down.
AGAAGCTGTGCTTCAAGTTACTCAAACTTGGTTTGATGTTGGACGGTTGAACCCAAACAGCTGTGGAGTGAAGATTGTGTTTTAATGATAGGAGTTGATTTTGTGTTGCATGTTTAGAATTAGCAGCGTGTTTCCTGGAGTAGAGGTTATACAGGGCAGAGACACAATGAGCTGTCCAGAGAAACAAAGTACAGAGCCGCACATAGTCACCGAGGAGGTAAACATCACCGTTATCACTGACCTGTTTGTTATGTTATAAGCGGTAATACTGTTTCTCCTAAATACACGTGTGTCTGTTAGGTTATTGCGACTGGAAAGTGGGTGACGCTTGAGAAGACCACGTACGTGGATCCTTCTGGACAGAGCAGGTATGATCCAGGAAACACATTACTTCTGAGTAGCTGATTGCTTGATTGGATTAATGATTACTTTTAAATGAATGAACCCACTATGGGAATGGGAAACGTATATAAAGCATTTGGCAAGTCTTAAAACAAAACGCAAGGTTTTTTTGTTGTGATACCAACTTAATTGTGTGGGCCTGATTGTGTATCCATATCAGTAACACTTAAAGGGAAATGCTCATATGTTGCTATTATTATTAGTTGGAAATGCTGTATTGAGGGGGGAAATTTGTCCTATACATACGAAAGGCAAATACACTCCAGTGCCCCAGTACAATCATGGAAGAAGAAGAACTAGGGAGCGATCATATTATATTCTGTATATGTATATTATGTCAGTCTATGCCTGTGATTTCACACACCTCCTTAGTCTCGGTGCTGCTGTCCCAGTGATAATAGTGGTGTGAAAAAGTGCCTCTTTCCTGATTTCCTATATTTTTGCATGTTTGTCACACTTAAGTGTTTCGGAACATCAAACCAATTTAAATATTAGTCCAAGACAACACAAGTAAACAAAATGCAGTTTTTAAATGAAGGTGTTTTATCATTAACGGAGGAAAAAAATCCAAACCTACGTGGTCCTGTGTGAAAAGGTGATTGCCCCCTAAACCTAATAACTGGTTGGGCCACCCTTAGCAGCAACAACTGCAACCAAGCTAACTTGCAGTGAGTCTTTTACAGCGTTGTGAAGGAATTTTGGCCACTCATCTTTGCAGAATTGTTGTAATTCAGCCACATTGGAGGGTTTTCGAGCATGAATGAAATGAAAGGTCATGCCACAGCATCTCAATAGGATTCAGGTCAGGACTTTGACTAGGCCACTCCAAAGTCTTCATTTTGTTTTAATTCAGCCATTCAGAGGTGGCCTTGCTGGTGTGTTTTGGATCATTGTCCTGCTGCAGAACCCAAGTTTGTTTCAGCTTGAGATCACGAACAGATGGCCAAATATTCTCCTTCAGGATTTTTTGGTAGACAGCAGAATTCATAGTTCCATTTATCACAGCAAGTCTTCCAGGTCCTGAAGCAGCAAAACAGCCCCAGACCATCACACTACCACCACCATATTTTACTGCTGCTATAATGTTCTTTTTCTGAAATGCTGTGTTACTTTTACACCAGATGTAATGGGACACACCTTCCAACGAGTTCAACTTTTGTCTCGTCAGTCCACAGAATGTTTTCCCAAAAGTGGGGATCATCAAGATGTGTTCTGGAAATATTGAGACGAGTTTTTGCTGAGCAGTGGTTTTCGTCTTGGAACTCTGCCATGCAGGCCATTTTTGCCCAGTCTCTTTCTTATGGTGGAGGCATGAACACTGACCTTAACTGAGGCAAGTGAGGCCTGCAGTTCTTTGGATGTTGTTGTGGGGTCTTTTGTGACCTCTTGAATGAGTCGTCGCTGCGCCCTTGGGGTAATTTTGGTCGGCCGGCCACTCCTGGGAAGGTTCACCACTGTTCCATGTCTTCGCCATTTGTGGATAATGGCTCTCACTGTGGTTCGCTGGAGTCCCAAAGCTTTAGAAATGGCTTTATAACCCTTTCCAGACTGACTGCTTCTTTCTCAATTGTTCCTGAATTTCTGTGGATCTCAGCATGATGTGTAGCTTTTAAGGATCTTTTGGTGAATTTCACTTTGTCAGGCAGGTCCTATTTAAGTGATGTCCTGATTGAGAACAGGGGGGGGGCTTGTTACTTTTTCACAAGGCCATGTAGGTTTGGATTTTTTTCCTCCCTTAATAATACACACCTTCATTTAAAAACTGCATTTTGTGACAAACATGCAAAAAAAATAGGAACTCAGGAAGGGAGCAAACTCTTTTTCACACCACTGTATGTGTCAAAACTGCATTCTTCTCAGTGGCTGTAAAGTTTTTTCTTGATTTTTCTACATTTTCACTTATTTCATGTCTTTATTGATTGTTATTATTGTATTACATTACTTTGCTTTATTCATGCTTGATTGATCAATTGAAGGAACGGATTTTTAAATTGAGGGAACTAATTATTAAATTGAGGGAATGATTTAAGTTTCTGAAAGCTTTTTTTTCCCCGCCATGATATTTCAGGGGCTCTATATGATTCAAGCACAAAAACACAGACCCAAAGATTCTAGTTGTTGGCACTTTAAAAAGCCAAAAAATGTTAAAGCAAAACACTGAAGCAGTAACACAGGATCATCTACTAAAAAATGCATCACCAAATTCTGAGTGGTTGGTTTTGTTTACTGTCATTTAAAACGTCTAGGAAAAATTGCCAGTATACCCATGCTATTCTGTAGACTGTGTTCACTGGTCATGTCCTGTCTCTGTACTGTGTAGTTCCTCATTCTGTCTCTTCAGAACTCTACTTGTTCCTTATTTTATACATTTTCTACTCTTTGCAAGGTACATGCATTAGATGCCTTTTGTGCTGCACTGTAATCCTCAGTATCTGATATTTTATCCCAGTCTATAGGGATATATGAGTGGGATGACAGTGAATCCAATTTAAACCTGGTTGTAGCTGGGTAAATACTTGGAGCTTTAATTGTGCCTTTTTAACTGTCTGCAGAATATGGGAAACTGTGAAAAGAACCACAAGACCATCCAACACTGCAACAGATGGTCTGTTTTAAATGCTGTCTTCAACATTACGTAATGAATGTGTAGGATTAGCTCTGAACTGCAAATGTTTCAGATGTTTGCATGGGTACAATTGCTTCTTTAGTTGCTAGAAACAATGTATACAATTGGCATACAAACATTTCTACATCCTCATTTTTATTTTACATCTATATCATGTTATTAAGGAAAATTTGGTTAGTCATGCACACACACACACACAAATACTTTGACTGTTCCTCAGTTTATACAACCCAAAATCAGAAAACGTTAGGTCAGCATAGAAGAAGCAAATAAAAATACTCAGTGTTTCAAACATTGACTTTAATATCACTGCAGACAGAACGAACCCAAGATATTTCGTGTTTTGTCTGGTCAACGTCATTTAATTTGGTAATAAACATCCATTCCTGTATTTCAGGCCTGCAACACATTCCAAAAAAAGCGTTATCACTTTGTAATGTTGCTTTTTCACCACACTTCAAAGATATTATGGCACCAAGGATAACAAGCAGTGAACCATTCAGGTGTTATTGTGTTAAGTGTTTTAAGGTGTGTTACAGTATGGGAGTGTCGTCGTCACATTATTCGTTCAAAATTCTCCAGACATTGGATCTCTATTGGGGACAGGTCAGTTTGCAATGTGTGCAGCATGTGGTTTTGCATTGTCTTGTTGAAGAATACATGGACGTCCCTGGAAAAGATGTTATCTTGAAGGAGGCGTACGTTGCTCTCATTTCCATAAGGTTCTAGTGCATTTGTTGACAATTAGATCTGCCATCTGTGTCCCTCAAAGACTCTTTTTTGGATGCTGCTTTTGTAACAAATCATTATTATAATCTCCTGTTTATATCACCTGTCTGAAATAACAGGATTTTTTTTTACTTCATTACTAAATTGCCCCGTCACAGCTTTTTTTGGATTGTGCTGGAATGGATGTATATTAACATGAAATATCTTCTTCATGCTGTCTGCAATTAACTAAAAGTCAACATAAATGCAAGTCACAATGTGCTGTTTTATTATTATTTTTTTTTTGCATTTTACATACTGTCCCAGCTTTTCTTGTTTGGGGTTGTATATAATAAGTGGTACAGTGGGGCAAAAAAGTACTTAGACCTGAAATAAGTGAATTTTAAGTGAATTCTTAGTACTTAGAACTTGCACAATCAGTGGCTGACTAAATACTTTTTTTGCCCCACTGTACCACTTATTATATTCATCATGGTGAATATTCTTTAAATCCCTGAACAGTTTTTCCATTGATTAAACTGACATGACTAAAAGTACTCCTATATGGACTAAGGTGAACTGGATCTAACATACGACTGCATACGTATCAGTGTGTGTACGTGGGGCAGCCCCAGCCCATGTTGCCTCTGTTGGGCCTTTGAGGAAGGCCCTTAAGCCCTTACTTCATATACTGTGTGATCAACTTCGGGCATTTTCTAAATGATTTTATACCTTTTGTTGTGAAGGTGTGGGAATCATAGCCATACTGAAAAGGACCCTGCACAAGGACTGTGTTGTGTTGGTGAAGCAGTTCAGGCCACCGATGGGATGCTTCACATTGGAGTTTCCTGCAGGTGTAGTAATTTTTTTTAATATGTATACTAAATTTAATTTCCTCATTAAAACTTGAGAAATGCTACAGATCTAGGTTTCCCTCATGTCTATGCTGTGACGTATATAAAATGTTTCAGGTCTTATCGACGATAATGAGAACGCGGAGACTGCTGCACTGAGAGAGTTGAAGGAGGAGACGGGCTACAAGGGAGAAGTGGTGGGAGTCACTCGAGGTATAATACGTTTTTGGGTCATGTGGAGAATAAATGATCTAAAGAAGCGAAGTGTTTGTTATATACCTGTACATGCAGAGTTTAATTTCTGCTGACTCTTTCTCCATGGTTTGGTCAGTGACATGCCTTGATCCAGGCCTGTCTAACTGTACCACACAGATTGTGATGGTGAACATTAATGGAGATGATATTGAGAACATAAACCCAACTCAGCATCTTGGTGAGTCTCCACTTATACCGTCCTCATTTATGTGAACATTTTTACAAGTGCAGTAACTAATCGTCTTCCTGTGTTTTCCTTGTAGGTGATGGAGGTAAATTGTATTTCCTTTGAAACATGTGCTTGTTCCTGGTGTACGTAGTGGTGTTTTGTTCTTTGTTAAATTGATATTGTTGTCATACAGAGTTTGTGGAAGTGATTCTTCTGCCTCTAGATGAGTTCCAGAGGAAAATTGATGGTGAGTATTATTTTGTGGCTTCAAGTTAATGGTTTAAAATGGTGTGGCTGGAGTCATTGTTGAACACTCACAGAGCCAAAAGTTGTTTTGTGCATTTTGAATGCCATAATTTTTAATAATATTTTATTATTGACACCTCACATACAGTGGTGCTTGAAAGTTTGTTAACCCTTTAGAATTTTCTATATTTCTGCACAAATATGACCTAAAACATCATCAGATTTTCACACAAGTCCTAAAAGTAGATAAAGAGAACCCAGTTAAACAAATGAGACAAAAATATTATACTTGGTCATTTATTTATTGAGGAAAATGATCCAGTATTACATATTAGTGAGTGGCAAAAGTATGTGAACCTCTAGGATTAGCAGTTATTTGAAGGTGAATTAGAGTCAGGTGTTTTCAATCAATGGTATGACAATCAGGTGTGAGGGGGCACCCTGTTTTATTTAAAGAACAGGGATCTATCAAAGTCTGCTCTTCACAACACATGTTTGTGGAAGTGTATCATGGTACGAACAAAGGAGATTTCTGAGGACCTCAGAAAAAGAGTTGTTGATGATGCTCATCAGGCTGGAAAGGTTACAAAACCATCTCTAAATAGTGTTTGGACTGACCACAATCCACAGTCAACAGATTGTGTACAACTGGAGAAAATTCAAAACCATTGTTACCCTCCCCCAGAGTGTTCTACCCACAAAGATCACTCCAAGAGCACGGCATGTAAAAGTTCGCCGGGGTCACAAAGACCCCATGGTACTCCCTAAGCACTGAAGGCCTCTTCTCACATTGGCTAATGTTAATGTTCATGAGTCCACCATCCCAGAAGAACACTGACAACAATGGTGTGCCATGGCAGGGTTGCAAGGAGAAATCCACTCTCCCTCCCAAAAAAAACACTGCTGCTTGTCTGCAGTTGTTTGCCAAAGATCACGTGGACTAGCCAAAAAGGCTATTGGAGAATGTTTTTGTGGACATATGAAGACCAAAAAAGAACTTTTTGGTTTTAAATGAAAAGCTTTAATCTCAAGAAAGGTGGTCAGCAGCAAGACAACGACCCTAAGCACAACAAGGCCGTTCTACCAAAGAAATGGTTTAAAGAAGAATCAAGGTCATTTTTGGTCTGGCCAAGTCAAAGTCCTACCTTAATCCAATGGAATGTTGGGTAAGGACCTGAGCGAGCACACAGTGAGGAAACCACCACCATCCCCAGAGTGAAGCTGTGTCTGTACTGTTCTGTGTGGGCAGGACTGATCAACAGTTACAGGAAACGTTTAGCTGCAGTTATTGCTGCACAGGGGGGTCACACCAGATACTGAAAGCAAAGGTTCACATACTTTTGCCACTCACTAATATGTAATATTGGATCATTTTCCTCAATAAACAAATGACCAAGTATAATATTTTTGTCTCATTTGTTTAACTGGGTTCTCTTTATCTACTTTTAGGACTTGTGTGAAAATCTGATGATGTTTTAGCTCATATTTATGCAGAAATATAGAAAATTCGAAAGGGTTCACAAACTTTCAAGCACCACTGTAAAATGTGATTACAGGTCGCTTGTCTTATGTCTCAGTTCCAAAATGATTGTACATGGCAGATATTTTTAGTGTTGTCCATGCTGAGCAGTGCAGGATAGCAAAGGAAACGATCAGCTTTTTAAATTGCTTTCTAATTTTTATGACCATTGAACTAATTTAAGTGTTAGATTTAGACGATGGGTGTAACGATACACGCCGCTCACATTTGGATTCACAGTACCGAGTTCAAAAATTTTTGTAAACAATGTCCACTACAACTAAAAGAAATTACTAGGAACAGGGGTTTTGAATTTGTAAATTAAATGTTTGTTTGTAGCTTCACCATATATTAAATTGACGACGAAATGTGTACTTTTCTTGCATAAAAAATTAGTGAAAAGAAATATTTAGTCTGCTGCAGTTAAAATAAATTAGTAGTCCAAAAAATGCAATTGCATTAATGACCTCATCGGTCTCCATGATGCACATCTCCACAGCCGTAATTTAGACACTTGATTTTATTTAATGGTTTATTGATTTTAATGGTTTATTTAACTGTCAGAATTGCAGTCTGGATCCCCATGGATACAGAGTCCATTCCATACCTTCTCACATTTCTTATTATATTCCTTATCACATATTTTGCTATTTAAGTTGCTAGTTTTAAGTGGTCAAATCCACGTGTTTTCCTTGGTTTTTGTGCGGTGAGCTAAATTTGCTCCCAAAGCTCAGTTTGCTCGTTCATCTCCATACTCTGTCCTAGTCTGACATAAGCCTTTTATTGGGCAAAACATTCTGCGTTGTTTCCTCTCTTGGTTGAAAACCCAAAGTGCCATATTCAGCTGATAATTTTGTTTGGCTGAAATTTCAGTGCTTCTCTATTTTAAAATGCATTTACTGATTACTGTAACCGATGACTGTGAAACTATGAAATAGTAAATATAGACCTTCATATAACGTCATTTATTATTGGTTATGTAACACTTCAAACGGTGTAGGTTTTTTAAACTAGTGTGTCGACTGTATAATGTAATACGTTAATTAAATAATAAGCGTCTCCCATTATTTACATTTTTATTAAAACATTAATTTCGGAGTAGAAAAAAACAGGCTACTATTCAAGTAAGTAATGGGGTGACTGATTTTGTTTGATTAATTGCAGCTAACATTTCTTTCTGCTTTACCTACTGATGTTACTACGTTTAAGTCTCTGTCAAAGTTTTGATATTCCTGTAGTACAAGTGTTCCACTCTGTTCTCTGTTTGTAGAGTTTATGAAGAAGGATAAAATCGTGGTGGACTCCAAAGTGTACATTTATGCCATGGGAATGTCTCAGGCCTTCTTTAAACCTAATGAACTTCCTATGCTCAAACAGTGAGGCCTCCAGTCCACACACCCTCTACTGTACTGGTACAGCAAGGATCGTGAGAAGAAAGCAATGAATAATACAAGTCTGATGCTGCTCATTGTTTTTTGTAGAAAAGTAAAGTACAACTTGTGTAGGTATTACCATTGCCACGAGTATCCATAGCACTAACAGAACTGACTTGACTGTTAACATCTTAGTGTTTATAAGTATTGATTTGGAACATGTATTTAGCAAAATCGAATCATAAAGTAAGATTTCACTAAAAAACTGTGAGGGTTACAAGCCTTCAGCTCCTGGTTTCTCTATTTCACACGATGCATTCAGGACTGATTTGTTGCTTTTGCTGCTTTGACTTGGGCTGCACTTAAAGCGTGTACTGTGACCAAAGGTTGAAAAGGCCGATCAATTTTTTACTATGTTTAAAAGCCTGGAATGAACTAAAGCTCACTGCTCTATTCGGCTGCTGCAGCAGCATACGAGTGCCAACGTGGGCACTTGTCTGAGAGTTTTATTAACTTTTAACTAATAAACTGCCTGTCCACTTGTTTGCATTGCTCTCTTCTGTTTTTGTTCCACATCCACAGTTTACTCTGTTATTGGGATATTAGAGTCAACACCTGTGACATTGTGCAGCCATGGTTCTGTGATGTCAGATATACAATAAGTTCAATTATCTGGTTAAGCATCTGGATGTTAGCAGAGTAATCCAGTAATTTTCTGCATTTATTCACTGAATCTGTTTAGTTTTTCTACAACTGGAATTGTAAAGAAGCATTTGAGAGCAGGACAAGCTCCCATCTGAAAATCCACATGCCAATAACTGTACTTAAATAAATTGGTGGCATACTAAATGAATGCAAATACTTATTGTACTTCAGTAGTAATTTGGTAGGAGCCGTCAGTTAGTGTTTGGTATTTTTGGACTCTTTCTTATGATAAATCACTGGATTTTTTTTGATTTTAACCGTATTTTTTCGGGACCATAAGGCCACCGTATTATAAGACCGCAATATCAACATCGTCTGCTAACGGATCTATGTTTCATACATAAAGCGCACCGGGTTATAAGGCCCGCATTAAATGAACAAAACTCTTAAATTTCCTTCAGAAGCTCAGTTTTGGTTCTTCCTTTCCACCTGGCGCAGGGCGTCTCTGGGCTTCCTTCCACTTCGTACCAACAATTGATTCGTTAATGTTGAATTCTCTCTCACAGCTCTCTATGTCCATTTGTACTGCGTGACTGATCGCGTTGTGTTTGAAATCCGCTTCGAAAATAAACGAATGAATGCACGTACCCTAATGCTGAAGCACATACCGTATTACCCCGCGATGATGCGCACTACGGTTGCCGTAAGCTTCATAACTTACCAAGGCCGTGCTAAAACATTTTGACAGATTTATGAGCGCCGTGTACCATCTACAATCGGTTCTAGGTCAGAAAGCACAACCAGAATTAATTCATACACCGCATTTTAAGGCGCACTGTCGATTTAAGGAGTTAAGTGCGCCTTATGGTCCGAAAAATATGGTATTCAAAATGCAACTATAAAAAATTACCTCAATAGTCATTTACTACTCAAGTGACTCATAGGCAGGCTCCAGCTGCAGGTGCATGCAACTATGGCTACAGCTGTCAGTTATTTTAGTAATTGAGTATTCTACTGATTATTTCATTGATTAATCGGATAAGAAATACTTTTGTTCTAAAATAAAACGTCTCTTAAACAGCTTTTTTTCCTTTATAATACATAAACTTTCTGGTCTATTTTATGTATGACTGTGAGGGGAGTAGGTGTGTGTGTGTGTGTGTGTGATCATAATGGTAACGCAAATTAAACTTGAGGAATCGTTTCAGCCCCACTTGCAACAAACCAATGGCAAGGAAACCACATGGAGTTTCATGTGTACTAATTTGCTACCTGGCAACCAGTTATAGCTCATAGCTACTATTTATATTTTTGTATTGTTTTTTTTTTCTTGCTGCCGTGTATAAGGCAATATAATATTTTTGTTCTGAAATTGTTACTAGATTGTTACTAGGGTAGAGCAGAAAAATTCTTGGGCGATTACCATATTAAGAGGAACATGCACACAAACTGTTGTTGGGCCCATGCAGGCAGTATGACCTCACTTTATAGTATTAGCAAAAGTTATTTTATTTAAGTTTAAGTTATTTTATAAAAGTAAGTTTATTACGAGTTTATTTATTGTTGTTGTTAACTTCAGATGTGGTATCTAAGGTTTAAAGGGAATTACAAGAGTATGTGAGTACAGGTAAAGGAGTGTCTGTTTTGTTTTGACTATACACCAAGATTTTTAACATTGGTTGAGGGGAAAAATTACTTATGGCACTAGTGGTGTTTAGGAGTTTCCCCCTAAGGAAAAAAAAAAGCAACTGGTATACTGAAGTGCTTATTGAAGTGCTTATTGAAAGCAGTGATGTTCAGACTCAACGAGAGCGTCATGACATGAAGACATGTAAACATTTGTTCTTTGAGACATCAATACCTTTATTAGATATAGAGCTCACTCAATGTCCATACCTGCTTAATCTGAATTGCAGAACCTAGGTGCAAGGGCCCCCCTGGACAGGACACCAGTCATTGCAGGGCAGAAACACACGAATACTTTTAGAGACACCAGTTTACTTAATGCATCTATTTGGGAAACCGAAGTACCCAGAGAAAACCCATGCACACGGTGACAACATGCAAACGTCACACAGGCAGTGGTCAGGGTTCAAACACGGATGTCTGGAGCTGTGAGGCAACGGTGCTTACTGCTGCACCACAGTCTCACCTAATATAAAGGGCTCTTTTCTCCAAACCATCCATTCATCCAGTCCAGATTGTACTCCTAGGTCCTGTGTTCAATCTCCAGGTGGAGCGGGTGGGGCCTTTCTGTGTGGAGTCTGAATGTCCTCCTGTGTCTGTGTGGGTTTACTCTGGATACTCCGGTTTCTTCCCACGGTTAAAAACATGCTTTAGGTTGAGTGGTATCTCTAAAGTATTAAGTATTGAGCCTCTAGTGTATGCGTGTGTGAGTGTCTGTGCTGAACGATGGATTGGCGCCCTGTCTAGGGTTGTTCCTGCCTTGTGCCCCATGCCGCCGGCTATTCACCAGCTCTTTCGCAATCCTGTTCAGGATCCAGCCAATAACAGAGTGAGTGAGTGAGAATCAAATGTGACTTTCAGGTTACACTGTGGTATTAAAGCTTATGTGACACACAAAGAATCAAAGATAAAATGTCTGTGTAGGTTCTCGGTCATCTAGGTCATGGTAGATTTGATTGTTTGAGTTGAAGGCAATTGTACTTCTTTGTTCTTGAGGTTGTTTCATCTGTGAGCCAAGCTGTATGAATTACAACCGTTAAACAAAATAGAAAATAAATTCAGGTGTTTTTTGGTGGATTGTATAGCATTTATGGGTTACATATTGTTGCTTAAAAGAACATTTCCCCCTTTCCGAATCCATTCTAACTGTTTTTCCTTTAAGGTCAGCATTTATGAGGTGCAGCATTTAAAATTTGCTGGTTATATGTGCGCACATCTTAAAGATTTTTCGTATTTTTTTACAAAAGGAAAGATTCACAAATGTTGTTTGATCACAAGGTGTACATATCTGTAAGAGAAACACCTAAGAAGACATGACTTGAGTGCCGAACCATGCCTGAAATGATGCAAAATCCCTTAATATGGTCGCATAAAAAGACTACTTAGACGTTTATGTATTTAGTTGGGGTTTTTTTTTTCTAGTTTTCATAACCAATTATGGTATCAAGTATCATATCTTAAAGGGTGAAACTACTGGTTTGCTCCTTAATCTAATCCTTAATCCATCTATTTTTTTCTTCAAGGAAAACCAGACTCCCTCATTGAGTTTTCAGTAAGAATCATAGGTTCGTCTATCACATGTAATTCGTGTCAAAGGCAATATCGTAATATTTCGAAAATACTTTTGACACAAATCTGATTCCTCACACACACACACACACACACACACACCGGAGGTCGAGTATCCACACTGAATCGTTAAACGCTCAGTGATTCAGTGACAAGTTCAGGCAGCAGCTGCGTAGGTTTCCTAAGAAATGTATGTCTCCGGGCGAGGGAGTGTCGCTCAGGTACTTCCACAGCTAGATGCCTGAACAAAACTAAAGGGGAAAGGCTAAACATTTGCTAATCCCCGTGCGTTAGCATTAATTTGGACCGAAATCTCTTCACCTGCGCGAAACAAACTTCATGATTTAATCATGTGCGGAGGAAGAGCAGAGAACGACGAAGAGTTCAGTTTTGTCAGCCCGGTCGTCAAGTATTTGTTTTTCCTCTTTAACGCTATATTTTGGGTGAGTTGCAATATGTACGTCTCTTGCTTCTTCAACAGCTGCTTTCTAACGGTAAAGTCTGTTTTACTTTGTTTCTGTGTCTTGACAAATTCAAGGCTTCTTGGGTAATGATTAAGTTCCATTAAACCTGCACAAGCAGGTTTTACAAGCTAAGGGCACTGTGCATCATTTGTTTATTCACTGCTTGAAAAACAAAAATATAACCACGTACGGATTGAGTAATAAAGAACTTTATTTCGATAAAACAGCACATGTGAAACTCGGCCATTTAGAGGTAAATGAACAGTCGAGTCTAGACATGTGGAGGAAAGTGTGCAGGGATACCTGAGCGACATTAATGTGGGGCATATCGTTCAGGCCAGGATGACTGGGTCAGAGCATCTCGTTTCCTTTTCCTTCACATAGACGGTCAGGTGTGTATGCACTGTTTACCTGGAGAAGAAAGGTCAGGGTCAAGTATCATAGCAACGGAAAGGGAACCTGATTTTTCCCCCATTCAAATCCTTAATCCAGGTCTGTAGTTTAGATTTGTTTGTAAATAACCCTTCTGGTTCATGTGTACAGGTAACATATTTGTTGTTAGTGGGAGTAACAAAGCCAGTGCTATTATTATTAAAATGCAAATGCCAAAACAGGATATTCTAAGAAATACTGCTGCGTGAAGCTGAAAGTAATGTTAAATAACCAAATCTGTGTCCTAGTGTCCTAGTGACCCATTCCAACTACAGGTTAACCCCATGCATAATAGTATTACACTGTATACACTGTAAGAGCCAGGACCTTGTTAGAATATTAAAGAAGTTACACAAGTATTCAATAACGACACTCCTTTTCTTTTGTTTTTTAACACAATCAAGCTGCCATTGCAACCTTTTTGGAGCTTGTTGTTGTTGCCAAGCAGCGTGTCATTTATTCATGCGCTGATAGTGCAGCTTGCTGTTTTGGGGGGCATGTGGGCCCCATCCTACACTTATCATTCTGCAGGAATTCACAAATGAATCATGCGTCCTTTGTGAGAGTATCACTCATAATGTATAAAACAACACGTCCTGAATATAGTATTGCTAATAATTTAATTGCTAGTTATTTGCCATTTAGAATGGTCAGTTGAAACACTAAACACTCCATGTACACATTTAACGGTGTTATCACACTGTGTTAATACTGTGCACTCAGATTTTTGTATTACAGTGGCACACATGCCTAAGCAGATTTTGCATAAATCCACATGAAGAACAAGCTTCTTGTTGTAACCAGAAATGTGTACCTGTGTTTGTGTTAGAAAGACGTTTGCTGACAGGTGTTCTATCATAACAATGCATATTTTCCCCATAAAACTGAGTACAGTGGTACCTCGGTTCTTGTTGTTAATTCGTCCCAGAAGGCTGTCGAGTACTGAACACATTTTTCCCATAAGGAATTGAATTAATCTGTTCCAGACCCCCAGAAAATCCACACTGTATAAGCATTATATGCATTAATGGAGTTGCATTGTACAGGTGCTCCCTGATTTATGATGGGGATATGTTCCAATAAATCCATCATAAGCATAAGTATCACGAACTGATGACTTTAACGAGTGTTTGGTAGAGCGGTCTATACTGTTATCAAAGCTTATGATAAGTAATATTTAGCAAGTTGATGTTTAAAACATTTACATTAACCTACAGTTGGCCAAAATCATTAACACAAAGCTTTTTTAGAATTATGTATGTAAAGTAATGGATTGTAAGTGAAAAGTAAAAGAAAATCACTTACATTATTAGTGAACTCGGGGCGCTAGCATAGCTGTCTGTATTCTGGAGGATTAAGTTCCTGTTTTCCTTTCGGTTGGCAGTCATTACAAGCCTTTTTAGGAAACAGGGAGGCTTATTTGCGCTATGAATACGGTATTGTAAAATAAAGAAAAGCACAATAAAAGTAGCAGAGATCTTCACTGAGCAACCGAAATATTGTGAACTGAATCACTGTGTACTGAATCGTGAATCAAGTTCTAGCTGAAACGAGTTGCATACAGGTTTAAGCAAGTGCGCCGAGTACCGAGCAAAAGACGAAAACAGGAAACAAATTCTGGTCAAAATGCTTCGAGAACCGAATTAGACAATTTCCAAGGTGGTTGACAACCAAGGTACCACTGTAGTCCAAGAACTGTGAGTACTGGTATTAAAATAACTCGGAATATCAGGGTTATAAGAAGCTACACCTTCAATAATGCATTTATAATAGAGCCTGAATATGAGAGAGAGATCATACCAAATATTTAAGCACCAAACAATGATTACATACAATCTGCTTGAATTAGTTGGAACTTAAATCCATCTACTAGGTACACTGGAATAGAATTGACCAGTCTGTGCATTTAGAGGTAGATAAAATGAAATCACCACCACTGGTGAAATGTCAGGCCATGCAGCACCCTTTGAAGAAAGGGACATTGTCTGATTAAGGTCCCGTTCAGAGAGTGAAGAGTTTTCACTGAAAGAAAAGCCACAGTAATATGATACAGTCAGGCAGAGATGGCTGTGGGTGGTGCTTTGTACTGAAGAGCCTGTGTGTGTTTTTTTATTTACCCTATTTACTCCATTACTCTTTCAGTTTATTCTCTCAGTTAATTCCCACACACTGACTGAGTCTCTGCCATCCATGGGTGGGCCCACAGGGACGTTGACCTCAGTAATATTTGATTAAACCGTTGGGTTGATTTTGGCAAGACTCTCCTTCCATCTTCTTCAAGTTCTGTCCTTTTTCTTTTTGGTGCATTTTAAAATACAAAGCAAACTTCAGTGGCGAGTAATTACATTTGAGTGCTTACCTGTAGCAAGAGTTTTAGTTCTGCACCTGCTTCCACTTGCAGGTAACTTTCATGACTCTGGATGGAGTTTTTTCTTTGTGCTGTGTCTGTCTGCTACATCTTCATAAGCTCCAGCATCCACATACACTCATCGAACACTATACTAACACTGCACAAGTTCTCCCAGATGAAGCCCACCTCCCTCAAGGTTTAATTCCTTGTGCATTCTGATATGCTTTTCTGCTCACCAAGATTTAAATTTAGTCATTTGGCAGACACTCTTATCCAGAACAACTTACAAAATATGCAGAACTCTTGAAGGAGCCACAATGGAAGTACTGAGTTATCTGTAAGTATTCACAAGCGGTCAGACTAGAAACTCATGCTACTCAGACTTGCAAGCAAGCTCTCGGTTTGACTTTAGGAGCACATTTTAATAACAAATGCTTGCGGAAACCTTGACAAAATTGCATACGAAGAGCGGGTACAACAAAAGTTCAGAAGACAGAAGAAGCATTATGCACAGTTTTTTAAGGGCATACTCACACTAGGCAGTCTGTACTGCACTCAGGGGAGTCGGGTTTAAGGCAACTGGGCTTGGTGTGAGTACGCCCTAAGAGAGACACTGGGCCATTTTGACCATGTGAAAAGGCTATGCCACCAGTGAGGACCCAGGACCCTGAAACATTGAGCTCTGACCTTGTGGGTACAGCTTGTTCTCAGAGAAAGATGTCCCAGGCACCTTGAAGCTGAAGACCTGAGTTGGCATGCAGGTGTGTTGTGCAGAAGTAAAGAATGTAAATAACTTGTAAAACTAGGTCAAGAGCTTTAAATTCAATCCTGACTGTACCAGGAAGCCAGTGGCGTGATCTTGTTAGAAGTGTTAAATGAGAAGACTTTGGTAGATTCTTTTATTAACTCTAATCCAGAATTCAGTTTGTGTGCACAGAGCTTTTAACACGTCTTAGTCACCAGCCTGTTTGTTTATGAAACCGGTGCTGATGATGATTGAGGCAGTGTTAGATATAGCTCTCTATATAGCGCATTAAAGTGAGGGATCTGTTTTGGTCACAGCCATGTGTTCTACACGATTGATTACTATTATGTGTTTGATATCCTTTATTTAGTATAAACTGTATTTAGTTTGGGTTTGCAAGGTAGCTCGGGTAGCTGGTGTAGCACTGTCACCTCACCTCAAGAAGATCCTGGGTTTGGGTCGTTTCTGTTTGGAATCTGCATGTCCTCTCTCTGTCCGAATTGGTTTACTCCGGGTACTCCAGTATCCTCCCACAGTCCAAAGATATGCCTGTTCATTTTTTATCTCTAAAGTGCCCCGAGTGTGTGTGTGTGTGCGTGTGTGCGCCCTGTGTTGCCGGCTAGGCACCAGCATGATGTTCAATGTGATGATCCAATGTTACATATTAGTGAGTGGCAAAAGTATGGGACCCTTTGCTTTCAGTATCTGGTGTGACCCCCCTGTGCAGCAATAACTGCAGCTAAACGTTTCCTGTAACTGTTGATCAGTCCTGCACACCAGCATTCCTCACATTAACTGCTCACTTTAGGTCCTTCCACAACATTTTGGATTAACGTTAACCCCAAAACATGAACTTTATTCTTCTGTAACCATTCTTTGGTGCTGAGGGTCGTTGTCTTGCTGCATGACCCACCTTCTCCTGAGATTCAGTTCATGGACAGATGTCCTGACATTTTCCTTTAGAATTCTCGGATATAATTCTGATATAATCTCAGATATAGTTTCTGAAGGAACCTAACAGGGAGGTTGTCCAAACATCTTGGAGAATTAACCACAGATCCTATGTTGATGTAGACCTTCTCAAATCCATTCATGTAATTCCAGACAGACTCGATGATGTTGAGATTAGGGGTCATATCATCATTTAGAGGACTCCTTGTTCTTCTTTGCGTTGAAAATAGTTCTTAATGACATTGGCTGTATGATTGGGGTCGTTGTCCTGCTGCAAAATAAATTTGGAGCTAATCAGATGATTGAATCAATGTAGATTTCTTGTTTGTTAATTTTGTTCTTTCACTTCGTTTTAATAGGAAAAAATAAACTATTAACACCTCATTCTTACTTTGCAGAATTTTTACCACACCTACTTAAAACTTTTTGACAGTACTGTGTGTGTATATATACCTATGTCTATGGTACACTACATTATGCCATATAGAATTGCTAGGCAGGCCTACTGCATATAATATGGTGTTCAGATAAAGTCGAGGTTGCGTAACATGCAGTTTCACCGAATGTATGGTGGACGTTAAGTGACACACGTCTGTATATAGCCATATAGCACCTCTATAATGCTAGTTCCACCATAGCACTGGCAACAACTACAACACCAAAAAAACAGCACTCATTGGAAAGTAAATTTGGACCCAACCACAGATTGAAACTCTAATGTATTCCTCTGTCTGTTCCATAACAGATTATCTCACTAGTGCTGGTATCCATTGGTGTGTATGCCAGGATAATTAAACATGGTGAGCCGATTCTAA
>JAJAGP010002500.1:0-75755 GCA_025084515.1 Ancistrus triradiatus | reverse complement strand
GCTAAAATTCCTCCAAGCCGGTGTGCAGGACTGATCAACAGTTACAGGAAACATTTTGTGTTCATTTGTTTAACTGGGTTCTCTTTATCTACTTTTAGGACTTGTGTGAAAATCTGATGATGTTTTAGCTCATATTTGTGCAGAAATATAGAAAATTCTGAAGCATTCACAAATTTTCAAGCACCACTGTACTTTTAACCTATTACACTGAAAGTATTTAAGAGTATGAGCTATTTATTATTTGAGTAAATTATTTGAAAATGTATTTTAGATTTTACCACATTTCTGATAAGTATTTATTGCATACAATTCATGCTCTTTTCCCTCTATACTGCTAACATCTTTTTTTTATATTCCCTAAATATTATTTAGAGACAGCTTTGGCCTATGTGACAGTAGACCCATCCATTCTGCTGATGATTGTTGGAGTTTTCATGTTTTTCATCACATTCTGTGGCTGTGTGGGCTCTCTGAGAGAGAACATATGCCTTCTGCAGACGGTCAGTTTTAGATCCTTCGGAAGCAAAACAAAATCTGTGCATTCAGTGCATGTTAGAAAAACAGATTTTTAATGTTTAATGGTATTTCTGCAAGAACGATGAATAGTCATGCTGTAGTCATGTGATTACTCATACTTAAGAGCTGGTTAACTTTAGAATAAAAACATTGCAGTGCATGACTAGTTTGGGTAGCATAGGTTCATTTAAGAACATTTCTGTGTGAACACCTGCCTTATCTGTCACTGGTGCATGTTTGATCTTCTTCACAGTTCTGCATCTGCTTGACGGTGATTTTTCTACTGCAGTTGGCTGCTGGAGTTATAGGTTTTATCTTCTCAGATAAGGTACATAACCTTAAAAAGCAATGTCTGTGTTATAACATTGCAGTCCTTACTCATTAAAAGTATTTTAGAAAATGCATTTTCATTAGTTGGGCATTGGAAGCCCCTCTGGCTGTTTGTAGTATGATGTTAATATTTGAAGCAGAGTATGAAGTATGCCTTTGAATCATTCTGAAGACATTGCAAAGGTGTTTACGGCTACAGTCCTCTTGTGTACAGGTACGCCATAAAGTGACAGACATGATTAACAACTCAATTCAGCATTACAGAAATGACCTGGACCTACAGAATCTCATTGATTTTGGACAGAAAAAGGTTAAGACTTCCTTTACTCATGGCTTTACTCCAAACTTGTGTTATGACATGTTCTAATGTAGTCTTTAAAGTTTATACGTCTTGTCATGTCGGATTAGTTTGCCTGCTGTGGTGGCATTTCCTTCATGGATTGGTCACAGAACATGTATTTCAACTGCACTGAAGAGAACCCAAGTACAGAGCGCTGTGCGGTTCCATACTCCTGCTGCCTAATCTCTAAAGACGAGGTAAGTTAAGTGGAAGCAAATCATCTGCTGTGTCCAAAATTGGATAATCCATATTAATACTGTGAGGTAAGATCCTAGTACTGTATGTAGTGGTTTCAGGAGGAAAAGTGTTAGTACAAAAGGCTAGACATGTTAATGTACCGGCAAAACATACTTTAAATCAGATTTGTAAAAGGAGTTCATCATAGGCAAGATTCCGTTTGTGTCCTAGTGAAAGTGCCAATGTTTTCTTATGCCAGTAATTATCACCCAAATTGAGTGTTACACTCTCAAGGAGGGTGAGGACACTTTATACACAACACCATTCTAATACTGCATAGAGCCTCCCTGTTGTAGCACATCTCCCTGACAAGATATTGTGCATTCTGAGGTTTTTTTGAGATGGCATAGTTACTACATACTGGGTGTTTTTTCTTTATGGCACCATTCTGAGCTAGCTAATTAATTTTAAAATCGCAGGAACTCAGCAGTTATTGAAAAATTCAAACAAGCCCATCTGGCACCAACAACAATGCCATGTAGGCCATAAGGTGAAGCGTTTTTCATTTTATCCCATTCCCATGTATGGGGCACTAAATAATAATTACTATATTAAAAAGATCTATTGGCATAAAGAGAGAAAATAAAATTCTACATGTATTTTCCAGCAGTTTGTTTTTAATTCATGTTTAAAGTCAGCAATAGTTCTTTCGTCTCGCAATCATATTTTGATCGTGATAAGGCTTCGTGGCGCAATCAGTACTTGCTTCCCGCTGGACCAATCAGGTGGTCGCTCTTTAGAACCAGAATCCAACATGTCAGCACCCTTTTTGTCCACATCGGGTAGTTAAGACGAGGAATTTATGGTCAGACGATCGTCAGAAGTGCGGAAAAGAGTTAAAACAACATCATCTCACGTCCATAAAGAAAGAAGAGACAAACCATTTTACTCGCCCACGTTGGGATACATTCAGAAACAGCTTCAAGAAGGGTGAGAGTCAGAGTGTAATTGAAACATAAACATTGCGTAGACGTCGACTTTGACAGTATTCGTGAATATGCTGGATTTCGTCCCACTGCTACAGGCGTGTTACAGACAAAATCGTGCTTGGATGCAGCTTTGAAATGGGTCACATGGTGCCCTAAAGCTCAAGATACAGACAGAGGCGAGTCTATGCCATCCTGTACATTCCCAATAAGTGACTGCCCAACAACGGAACTTGGGTCCAACCTGAAACAAATACATGCACAATATGCACACAGTTTAAGATTTCTGACTCAGTGTCCAGTATGTGTGATTTAGCTAAAAGTGTTACTAAAGATCTAAAAGACTTTCTGATAGTATGTGGCAAGGTGCATAAAGATGCTGAAGGTATAGAATTAAAGTATTGTTGCATCCAATAAATAAAACTAATACATAAGGTCCAAAGAGATAAGGATGCAGAGAAGTGTCAACTGATGTGTCAAAGACATTGTGCATTATTAGTAATAAAATAGCCCCCTCTTTTGTTTATGCCAAAATGGAGGAAGAACTCATTTTTGTTCTTATTCAAGACCTGTGTCTCTGGTGGTGCCATACGTCAGAGACTTAAGACTGTACATAGCACATGAAGAACTGTTAAGAAATTCTTAAGTGCTGCTGAAGATCTGACATGTGGTCATAAGAAATGTGACACCAGGGTGTTTTTACACCTTTGAACAACTTTGCAAATATGTTTGTCACTTCTATGGCTAGAAATCTGCTGAACATGTGAAGGATGCCAGATACAAAGCATTCTGTAAGGCCATGACACCTTATGGGATGCCCTGTACCAACACTGCAACAGTGCAAACTACCAAGCAGCAATAACCAGACACCCTCTGAAAACTAAAATATGTGCCCCTTCACCCATTGGCACTGCGTGGCACCTAGAGGATGGAGAGGTTTTTGGATGACTAAAGATCCTGTCCCTGAGAGTGTGTTGCAGGCAGTCCGCTGCAGTTGCAAGCAAGGCAAATGTGAGACAGGAAGATGCTCATGTATGTCTGCAAGACTTTACAATATTGTGCAAAAGTCTTAGGCGTTCTATAATATTCAGTTCATATTCTGCATATTCTTTACATTTCAGTGGTCACTACACTTTGCAGTTCCACTTTCCATATAGATGCACTTTGTAGTTCTACAATTACAGACTGTAGTCCATCTGTTTCTCTACATGCTTTGTTCGTCCACTTTACTCCACCCTGTAATGATCAGGACCAGCACAGATCAGGTACTATTTGGGTGGTGGCTCATTCTCAGTGATACTGGCGTGGTGGTGGTGGTGTGTTAGTGTGCGTTGTGCTGGTATGATAGGTTTAGACACAGTAGTGCTGCTGGACTTTGTAAACACCTTCAGTGTCACTGCTGGACTGAAAATAGTCCACTAACCAAAAATGTCCAGCCACCAGCATCCTGTAGGCAGCATCCTGTGAGCACTGATGAAGGATTGGAGAATGACTAACACAAACGAACATAACTCTCTAACATAAACAGATGAGCTACTGTCTCTGACTTTACTTATACAAAGTGGAGTGATAACCTAGATGTGTGCACAGTGAGTGAACACCGTGGTTCAAAACTCCAGCAGCACTGCTGGGTCTGATCCACTCATACCAGCACAAAATCAGTGTCCCTGTAATGCTGAGAATGATCCACCACCCAAAATAGTATCTGGTCTGTGGTGGTCCGGTATGGAGTATAAATTATAAAGCACGATGTAAATGGAAAAATATAGAATGCCTAAGACTTTTGCTGTATGTAAATGTACAAATACTTCCAAGGAAACAGAGAAAAGAGCTACATGGGATGATGATCTGATGATACTGATATGAAGGATTGATAATTATAGAGTAAGAGATTCACTGTGCTACCAAGGAGAGGGACTGTGTGATCAGACACAGGTAGCTAAGGAGGGCGTCTTGAAACTAAAAACTGAAGTGGGTAAGGTAAAATTTTGATTGATTCTAATCATCTTGGCCCACAGTGTCCATTTTCACGTTCTTCCTCTGATCACACAGTGGCTGCTGAAAATGTTGATGTACAAAACATCAGTGTTTTGCTAAAGTTAACTTGTGTATGTGTAATTTAATTTGGTTGACGCATATTTTGTACAAATTCGCCATATTTCATGCTCTAAATTCACACTTGAGTATACTAATGCACCAATACTTGCCTCGGATATGTAGGTACATGTATAGTTTGATAGATATTTCAAGTTGGTTGTGTTTTTACTGGAGATGGCACCCCACACGGTTTACAAAGAGTTTTATTTTCCTTGATATCATATTAGAAATGTGCCTATATATCAACTCTTCTCTTTCTCCCAGGTGTTGACATTGTCGAGGTGGTTTCACGAAAAGTACAGAGGCTAGTTGTACGGTTTTCCTGGGGTTCGATTAAACGTGTGCATCTTATTGGTCGCTACCCAACTTGTCCCGCCTTTCCACTGTGCTAAAGTAGTTCTGATTGGATCTCTTACTAACTTGTCCCTACCTTCCTCAAAATTAAATCAGATCTTATTGGGTGTCGTCTTTGCCGAACATTGTTGTCTTATGTGTATTCGTTGACAAAAGTGTCGATTCGTTTCGTCCTAGTTTTTGTCCTTTTTCTTTCATTTTAGTTTAGTCATCATCTCATTTTCATTAGTTAAAAAAGCGTTGTTGACGAAAACTATGACAAATCATTCGTCTGTGAAATTACCACTGGTAGGCAGTTGTATCAGTCAATTGCTAGGATAATGATGATATATGTAAGTGATTACAATATTAGAGTGAAAAGATAAGTTTATTGGGGAAGACTGTACAATTCAAAGGAGGCTCTAGTTACCCTGTTAGGCTGCCTCTAGCCTGGATACAAGATGAGATACAGTTGGACATGGTGGCATAGAGGTTCCGTATGGTTTCCGATGGCACATTTGCCCACAGTTGCAGCTGGGCCAGTAGATCCTCATCCATCACACCAACAGTTAGGACAGTGTGTCACTCCACAACAAAGGCAGGATTGATGCACTCATCACGAGGCCTCCATATTGAATTTGACCGTCGTCAGATCCCAAATAGAAACTGGATTCTTTGATAAATGGGTGCTGTGACAACAAATTTCCTTCTGCTAAGCACCTGGAAATGGCACAGAGATCATGGTCCAGTGAAGGTGCCACCTGTGGCACCCATGTCTGTATGGTGGACAATGAAACTGTGGGAGCTGCTCATGCTTGTTGCAGGTCAAACAATACTGTCTACTGGTGGTCTGCCTGGGCCGTCCGGAGCCTATTCACCATGTGTGTGTGTCCTTACGGAACCATTGCTCCCAGCACCTCCTAACAGCTAGGTCAGAATGACCTTGATGGTAGACCGTTCATCGAAACGACCATCCTGCTTCTCTGTCCTTTGATGTGCCCCCTCGCAAAGTCTGTCATCTGGGCTAAATGTCTTTGAATGTTTCATAGAGGCATGTCTAGTGGTCAGCAATCTCTCACCAAGAGTATTTTACCCAATTTTTTTACCATCACATTACCCAAAAGTAGTCGCTGAGAGCCCTTTAATAGGGCAGCAGGGAAAGCACTTTTATGCCCTCTTGTGGCAAAACCCAGTGTCTAATCAGAAAAGACCTGTAGTCATTTACAGTTATCATTACATTTCGTACAGCATAAATTGTATGCTGTGTTAACTTAAACTTTATCACATAGTTGAGGGCTTTATATGAAACACTGAAACCTCTGTATGTGAAATACCCAAGCGAATTTAGGATGGCAGCATGGTGGTTAGAGCCGACACCTTATAGCTGAAGAAATCGGGGTTCAAGGTATGGCTGGTGCTGCCGCTGCAGGCTTCTCCCAAATCCCAAAACATGCTTTAGGTCAGTTTTTTAGCTCTCCAAGCTCTTTAGCTTTTCTCCAATTTCTCAGCATCTCTCGCCAGGTACATGACCCAGCCCCCACCCCACTGTTGGAGGCTGGCCACAGACTCACGAGTCCCTTTGTGCAACCTGTAGTTACTGACCACTACTTTTCACTGGCAAATGCATTGTCCTGCCATCTTAACCAGAGCCTTGATCAGTAGGATGGGTCACTGTTGATTGCCATGCAGACAGAGCCAATCGTGTCTGTACAGACCTGAAGACGGTCTAACAAGCACCAAGGCAGTGAGAGATTTTTTTAGATATCCATCATGTTAAGGCGTCACGTATCCTAACAGTGTTTCTATGACGTATGGAGGAAACTGTCCCAACAATATTACAGATCTTCTAGTCTACTTTAAAGAAGGAAGTAGTCTTTTCCTATATAACCATCCTTCTTTTTACACCAAACCCACTTTGAGTGTTTGGTGCTAAAATGTTTGTCCTCATCTGACCTTAGAACTAGTTCAATTCAAAGTAACTTTTGGAGATTTTGTTTTTTTGTCCATCTAACCATTCTCCTCACTGTACAAAATTTGCTTTCCCAGGCAGCTTTGTATTAGACATTGTTGTCATTTAAACTTAGTTATTGAAAACACTGTGGTAGTCTAGTGGGTAAGGTACTGGACTATGGACCAGAAGGTCCAGGGTTCAATTCCCACCTCTGCCAAGCTGCCACTGTTGGGTCCTTGAGCAAGTTCCTTAACCCACAATTGCTTGGATTGTAAGATCGTATCAATTGTAAGTCTCTCTGGGCGTCTGCTAAATGCTGTAAATGTAAAACAGTGGATATGTGCAAATGACTGAGGGGGATTTGGCTTTTGTCATAGTTATTAGGGGTCGACCGATGTGGGTTTTTTATTGGCCGATGCCGATATTTAGAGAGCAGAGTGAACGATGGCCAATAGCAGCTGACAAAACTAGACATAATAAATGAGACACAAAATTGCTGAACTTAAGTGAACATTTATTTAAGCTATAAATGCACTGTCTCGTTTTGCACTTTTTTAATCAGTAAAAAATGAAAAAGTTTTATTGCACTTAACCACAGCATTTATTACCAGATAACAGCATCTTGTTATTTCTGGGGGAAAAAATGTCCGAGTAGTGCACATTGTAAAACATCGTTTTGTTTTTAATTCCAGTCCCATTTGAGAGCAGCAAGAAACAAAGTTTTCATCTTCTCAAA
Organism: Ancistrus triradiatus; assembly: GCA_025084515.1. Classification (NCBI taxonomy): domain Eukaryota; kingdom Metazoa; phylum Chordata; class Actinopteri; order Siluriformes; family Loricariidae; genus Ancistrus; species Ancistrus triradiatus. Next base: position 68,289 of record JAJAGP010002500.1, on the reverse strand, counting down.
CGGCCCCTCCCTCACTGAATGTTCTCTCAGCATCTCTTTGTTTTTATTCACTCAATAGTCCCAGTCTATGAGTTGCAAGTTATAATGCAGGAAAACAAAGTTTCTCTGCATTTTCTCCACTATTTTTGAATATCGGTCTTGTGAGCGCAGACATCGGCCCATGCCAGTTATTTCAAAATGCCATTAATCAGTCTGATTAATCGGCCGGTCAATTAATTGGCCTATCTCTACAATTTATTCCCCAACAGGAGGTCATGCATAACTGAGAATTAGTTCATAAACACTAAGGTGAGCAAACTTATAAGGGAATTCATGCTTCAGTTACATTTTGTTCATATAAATTTGTAGGGTTGCAAATAATTGCAACACATTTATGTCACATTTTGTTCAAAGCAGTTATTTGTGATGAGCATTTTTTATTTCTAGGAATAAATTTAATTTCCATCAAATTTTCAGCACTAGATATCTAATCACAAGTTTTCTTTTTTTTACCAAAGGAATCTTTATCAAAAACCAGCACTAATGATTTGATTGTAATTATCATTCAAATGCATCTCATTTTTTAAATGTTATATGATTTTTAACCCACCTTTTCTATCAACAGGGTATTGTAAATACTATGTGTGGACACGGCATGCAGAAGTTAGATTCGCAGAGAGCTAGTGCTTTCATTCATACCCAAGGCTGCATTGACACAGTTGTCAACTGGCTCCACAGCAACCTGTTTCTGCTAGGAGGTATAGCACTTGGTCTGGCCATTCCCCAGGTATGGTACTACAAATGTCACAGACAGTATTTTGGGGCAGCCAGACATAATGCAATGAAGAATGAGAGGGGCATTTACATCCGACCCAATCAGCCCCAAAAGCAAATTATATTGTTAAATTCAAATGTAACCAATATAGTTATAGTAAAAACAAAATGTGATCTTTCACAGCTGGTGGGTATCCTGCTTTCTCAGGTCCTGATCAACCAGATCCAGGATCAGATTAAACTACAGAACTACAGCCAGCAGCATCGATCAGACCCATGGAGCTAAGTCTACAGAAATCACTGAAATACTGGAAATGTGAACTGCAGCCATGCGCTGGTCTCTCAATCAACTCTGTGCTCTGTAGGTGAATATCTAGGACCCCATTGACACTAGGTCGTTTCATGTGTCTCAAGTATGTTTAATAGCTGTCTGCTTCTGAACATCAACTCCTGGAGTTGGCGTCTCCCTCTTTGTCTAAAGAAATGTAAAGAGGCTATGTGAGCTTGCATGTACTATCTTTTGCAAATAAAAACTGTACAGGAAGAAGGTGGTCCAGTGTGAGCTGATTTACATATTATGCAGGGTGTAGCAATCGGATTTCATTTTGTCTGACTGTAGACTCATTTGACTATTAAGTGTAAATGTATATGCATGTGTTTAAAAACTTGTCTGGATCCAATCCAGATACAAGGCACATGAATACAAAAAGTGTATACCTAAGGGCCTAAGACATTGTTGATACTTTTCATGAGTTGTGAATATCAGTATCATCCAGATAAGGTAAATACAACCCATGATACCTGATTGCTCATACTGCTTCAACCCCATTTATACTTGTTCTTTTAAACGTCTTGTATTTGGACCATAAGGAGATAAATATGAGCATGAGAGTGCAAACTGGTGTGGGCTGATCGTATTTTGAACAGTTGTGCTGATCAAGCTTCTTCGGACTGCAGAAGGATCAACTTGGCATCCCAATGAAGCTGCCAGATGCTGCTATTGCTCAAATGTAATGGGAGGTCATTAAATATTTGCCACTGTAGCCTATTTCCATCTGCTGCTTTGTTTTGAGTTTTGTTTTGTTTTTTCAGTCTGTTTTGTTTTGTTTACTGCATTCACACTGCCTGTATTTTCTGGTTGTATTATATTAAAGAGAGATGGGAAATAATTATACAGTTATATGGTCATTATACCACTGCTAAAACTGGTATATCTAATCTAATGGTGGTGTAAGACACTTGCACAGTACTTTATCCGTCCAGATTAGTTATAAAAATGAAGTTTCTTGTTTTTACCAGGTCTGGGACTGTGGTAGCCTAGCGGTTAAGGTACTGGACTATGGACCAAAAGGTCCAGGGTTCAAATCCCACTCTGCCAAGCTGCCACTGTTGGGTCCTTGAGCAAGGCCCTTAACCCACAATTGCTTGGATTGTAAGATTGTGCCAACTGTAAGTTGCTCTGGATAAGGGCGTCTGCTAAGTGTTGTAAATGTCTGCACGTCTTGCAATTTACATAATGGCTGACTTGTGCCTTTGTCATAAAATATTGTCTGAGTTTTGCCCGTCACGTGTTTTCGGGTGCCTGTACACGCACCTTTTTACATGGCTCTCTCCCGATACAATTCTGATACTCAAGAAGGATCTTCCGGAGTGGGATTAGAGACATTGTGGCCAAGTGTACATTTACATTTACATTTACAGCATTTAGCAGACCCTTATCCAGAGCGACTTACAATTGATACAATCTTACAATCCAAGCAATTGTTAAGGGCCTTGCTCAAGGACCCAACAGTGGCAGCTTGGCAGAGGTGGGATTTGAACCCTGGACCTTTTGGTCCATAGTCCAGTACCTTAACCGCTAGGCTACCACAGTCCCCCAACATGCATATTACTGTCAAACCCACCCAATACTTTGCAACGTAGCCATGTCATCCCCAGTTGCTGCATGGTTGGACAAACAATAATGGAGGACTCTCTGAGTTGAAAGCAAGAAACTTTTTTTGTTTTTATAAATAATTTGGACAGATAACACTGTCTACAACAAACTGTAATATAATCGGGTCCCACCAGTTTGCTCTCTCCTGCCCAAATTGATCTGTGTGCTTGTTACGGCTGCAATTAAACTGCAGTTTAATAGTCATCTGCATATAAACATTAACATATAGTTTAAATAAATGTAAAGAGATGCTGCAAAATCGACATCTGATGGTGCAACCATCTTTTGCAAATAATAACTGCAAACAATACAGGAAGCGGGTGGTGCAGTGTTATGAGCTGATTTCACTTCAGTGGAATACAGCAATCAGATTGCAGTCTGGCTGGCTGGAGGTGCATTTGACAATTACGTGTAAATGCATCCGGATATAATCCAGATACAAGACGCATGAAAAGATCAAGTGTAAACAAGGTCCAAAGGCTGTATTTAGGGAATGGGCTCCTATGGTAGTCATGGCTTGTTTTATGATGGTTTCTTTTCCATTCAAGCCCACCTGACTTCTCCTCAGAAGTCAAATCAGACAAATGTGTTTCTCATCTAAAGCTGTGTCAAATCATTGTAAACTAAATTTTAAAGAATTGTAACTGCCCAGTTCCAATATCCTATTAAATTCGAAATGTTCCCATATTTTTGAATGATGCTAATATCCAGCAATAGCCTTAAAGAACATACTCGAAAATTGACACCATTCCTATTGATGTAACAAAATATACTTTTGAATTCTTTTAGACTTTTATAATACAGTAATGCCATTTTCAAAGGTACATACCTTTTGTTGTCTAACTGTTGTTTGCATAACATTTCTAAAGCTTTTGGATATGACAATTGTTGTTTAAGGTAGGGAAGGTCTGTTAATAAATGCATGTCTTTTCAAATGTTTATGCTGTTTTAAAGGAAATTGTATACAGTAATTACAGCACCCTCCATAATTATTGGCACCCCTAGTTATGTCTTAAATGTCTTAAGAGCCTTAAAATGAATTCAGTTTTTATTGCAGAAGCATAATCTCAAGAAGAGAAAAAATTGAAAAAAGCAACCTTCAACTCAAGAGAATAAAAAAAATAAAGAAAAAACCTTGGACTAAATAATTATTTCTGGCCTGTTCACAATTATTGGCACCCTAACATTTATGGAAATAAATTATTTGAACCATTTTATATAGTTTAGAAAGTGGATCAAAGTATCTAGGAACCTTTAATTAGCAATTCATCACTTCCTGTTTCCCTGGGGTATAAATATGGCGTTACACAGAGACCTATTTCATGAACAAGAAGCCTGGACTGCTACAGATGGAACTGTATCTGTGTCGTCTTTAGCGATGAATCCAGGTTCTGTTTGGGATCTGATGATGGCCGTGTTCGGACATGGAGGCCACGTATTGAGCGCTTCAACGCTGCCTTTGCTGTGGAGTGACACACTGCCCAAACTGCTGGTGTGATGATCTGGGGAGCCATTGCATGCAACAGTAGGTTACCTCTGGTAATGACATGAGCGACACTAACAGCTCAGCAATATGTGCAGGACATCCTGTGGCCACGTGTTGCCTCTCAAGGCAGAGCTTTCAACTGGCATTTTCAGCAGGATAATGCTCGCCCACTCTGCAACAGGTGCCCAACTGCAACAAATGTGCCACAGGATACCGTACGGAAGCTGTTTACCTCCATGTCCAACCATATCTCATCTGGTATCCAGGCTAGAGGTGTCTGAACAGGGTACTAGAGCCTCCTTACAATTGTAACAAATGATGATTATGTAGTATGTACAGTTTGGTAAGAAGTACAGTATTTATCAGGCCACTGATTGTGCCAAGTTCTCCTACTTAGAAAGACGAGAGAGGTCGTACTTTTCATCAGAGGTAACTTCAACTAGGAGAGAACATAATTGGAAGGAAAAGCAATCCAGAAATCATTGTAGATTTTTAAAGAATTTTAATTCTAAATCATGGTGAAAAAAGAAGTATTTGGTCACCCACAAACAAGCAAAGATTCTGGCCCTCTCACAGACCTGTAACTCTAACTTCTTCTTTATGAAGCTCTTCTGTCCCTCCACTATCTAACCTGGCATCTGTTTTACCTCATTATCTCTAATCACAGTGGGTTAATTAAAAAGTTTGGGCACCCCCCTGATAATTTTCATGATTTTTCTTTATAAATCATTGGTTGTCCAGCTCAGCAATTTCAGGTAAATATATCATATAGCAGATGAACACCGTGATATTTGAGAAGTGAAATTAAGTTTATAGGTTTTACAGAAAGTGTGCAGTAATTATTCAAACAAAATTAGGTAGGTGCATAAATTTGGGCACCTTTGTCATTTGAATACCTTTAGCACTAATTATTGGAACACAAAATTTGTTTTGTAAGCTCATTGACCCTTGATCTACATACACAAGTGAATCCAACTATGAGAAAGTGTTAAGGTGGCCAATTGGAAGTTTTTCTCCTCTTTGCATCTTCTCTGAAGAGTGGTAACATGGGAGCCTCAAAACAACTCTCAAATGGCCTGAAAACAAAGGTTGTTCAACATCATGGTTCAGGGAAAGGGAAAGGCTCTCTCAGAGATTTCAGCTGTCAGTTTCCACTGTGAGGAACATAGTGAGGCAATGGAAGACCACGGCAAACCGTTTCTAGTTAAGGAACTCCCGAATGGCAGAACAAGAAAATTCTCGAAATAGGCAGAGGCAAGTATGGTAGAACAGTCATCGTCCAGCCCACAGACCACCTCCAAAGACCTAGAAACCTCATCTTGCTGCAGATGGTGTCACTGTTCATCGTTCAACCATACAGCGCACTTTGCACAAGGAGAGGGCGGTATGGGAGAGTAATGCAGAAGAAAGCCTTTTCTGCAGAACAACCCACAAACATATTCACTTGAGGTGGGCTACAACAGCACATTTGGACAATCCAGCTTCATTTTGGAATAAAGTGCTGTGTACTGATGAAACTAAAATTAAGTTATTTGGACATAACAAGGAGCGGAAAAAGAACACAGCATCCCAAGACAAACACTTGCTACCCACAGTAAAATTTGGTGGTGGTTCCATCATGCTGTGGGACTGTGTGGCCAGTGCAGGTACTAGGAATCTTGTTAAAGTTGAGGGTCGCATGGATTGTAGTTAATATCTCCAGATTCTTGAGAACAATGTTCTAGAATCAGTGACAAAGTTGCTCCGAGGCCAACGGCCCCAAACCCTGCTCAAAATCTACTAAGGCATTCATGCAGAGGAACCAGTACAACGTTCTGGAATGGCCATATCAGTCCCCCAGACATGAATATTACTGAAAATGTGGGCTGTCCATGCTCGGAAACCATCAAACATGACTGAACTGGAGATGTTTCTAAAGAAGAATGGTCCAAAGCACCTTCAACCAGAATCCAGACTGGAAGCTGTAGGAAGCGTTTAGCGGCTGTTATTTCTACAAAAGGAGGATCTACTAAATATTGATGTCATTTTTCTGTTGGGGTGCCCAAATTTATGCACCTGCCTAATTTTGTTTGAATAATTACTCACACTTTCTGTAAATCCTATAAACTTCATTTCACTTCTCAAATATCACTGTGTTCATCTGCTATATGATATATTTAACTCAAGTTGCTGATCTGAACAACCACCAATGATTTATAAACTAAAAATCAGAAAAATTATAGGAGGCCCAAACTTTTTCATACCACTGAAGTGACCCTGTTCACAGCCCTCAACAGGCATAGCTCCAACTCAACTCCAACCATGGCCAGACCAATCTGTCGAAGGAACACCCAGGAAGAAAATTGGTAAGACCTGCAGCAGGCTGGGAAGAGGGAAGCTACAATAGGCAAGCACGTTTGGTTGAAATAATCACCTGTGGGAGCAATTGTAAGAAATGGAACCAATACAAACCATTGATAATCTCCCTCTATCTGGGGCTCTCCACGCAAGATCTCATTCCGTGGGGTCGAAAGATCATGAGAACGGTGAGAAAAATCCCAGAACGACACGGAGGGTACCTGATGATGACCTGCAGAGAGCCGGGACCAAAGTAACAAAGGCTTACCATCAGTACACACTACGCCCGAGAGGGACTCCGATCCTGGAGTGCCAGGCGTGCCCCCTGCTTAAGCCAGTAACATGTCCAAGCCCATCTGAAGTTTTGCAGAGAGCATAGGATGATCCAGAAAGAGGATTGTGCGAATATCATGTGGTCAGATAACCACAATAGAACTTTTTTGGGGAAAAACTCAACCAACTCGTCGTGTTTGAATGCTGATTGCAAACATCCCAAGAACACCATACCTAACTGTGAAGGCATGTGGGGGTGGAAACATCATGCTTTGGGGGTGGGCTGTTTTTTTGCACATGGGCATGACAACTGATCCGTGGTACGGGAAATGACGGGGCATGTATTTTGTGAATTCAAGCCAAATCCTCCTTCTATCAGTGAGAGCACTGAAGAGGACGTGGCTGGGTCTTCCAGCATGACATGATCCCAAACACAACCGCTCCGGGCAATGAGGAGTTGGCTCCGTAAAAAAGCAGTTCAAGGTCCTGGAGTTGGCCTAGCCATCCCAGACCTCAACCCCCCATAGAAAATGTGGGTGGCGTAGTGAAAGTTCGTGTTGCCCAAAACTCACTGCTCTAGAGGAGATCTGCATTGAGGAATGGGCCAAAATACCAGCTACAGTGTGTGCAAAACCTTGCTGAAGACTACAGGAAACGTTTGACCTTCTGTCATTCCACAAATGCCTGTTTACACAAAGTATTGATTGAACTTTTTGTTATTGATCATTACTTATTTTCCATCATAATTTTCATTAAATTATTTTTAAAAATCCTACAACGTGATTTCCTGATTTTTTTTCCTCATTTTGTTCTCTCATAGTTGAAGTGTACTCTATGTAAAATTACAGACTCTCTTCTCATCTTTAAGTAGGTAGAACTTGCACAGTGGCTACTAAATACTTTTTTTGCCCCACTGTAAGTGATCCAACTTTAGAGCGAAAGTCAAATAAGTTTATTGGGCAGTTTTCCCTTTCCCTTTAGAGCTTGTTTCACTCTAATCTTGGATCACTTACTTCCTATAACATCATCATTACATTCATACAAAGTTTCATTCATTCCAACTCCTTTCTGGTGAGTTTTTTTTGTCATGAGTGTATCAATTTCAGTACTACTGAGTGAAAGTGTACTGAAAATGTTAGTGTCAGTGAAAGTGTCAGTAGGTGAAAATATAGCCAGTTATGAAAATACATTGGTGCTTGAAGTGTTTGTGAATCCTTTAGAAGCTTCTATACTCCCACCAATACCCGCATAAATCTGCCTAAAAATCATCAGATTTTTCACAACCAGTGCTAAAATAGATAAGAGAAACCCAGTTAAACAAATGAGACAAAATATTATACTTGGTCATTTATTGTTGAGGAAAATGATCCAATATTACATATTAGTGGAGTGGCGAAAAGTATGTGAAACCCTTGCTTACAGTATCTGGTGTGCCCCCTGTGGCAGCGATAACTCAGCTAAACGTTTTCTGTAGCTGTGATCAGTCCTGCACACCGGCGTTGAGGAATTTTAGAGCCCATTCCTCCGTACAGAACAGCTTCAGCTCTGGGATGTTGGTGGGTTTTCCTCACATTAGCGCTGCTCGCTTCAGGTCCCTTTCCACACCATTTCATTGAGTAAGGTCAGGACTTTTGCTTGCCATTCCAAAACATGAACTTTATTCTTCTTTAACCATTCTTTGGTAGAACGGCTTGTGTGCTTAAGGTCGTTGTCTTGCTGCATGACCCACCTTATCTTGAGATTCAATCATGGATAAATGAACATTCTGATGGTGAACTCATGAACATTAACATTAGCCAATGGGAGAGAGACCTTCAGTTACTTAGAAGTTACCCTGGGGTAATCTCTTTTGTTCATACCATGATACACTTCCACAAACATGTGTTGTGAAGAGCAGACTTTGATAGATCTCTGTTCTTTAAATAAAACACGGTGCCCACTCACACCTGATTGTCATCCTATTGATTGAAAACACCTGACTCTAATTGCACCTTCAAATTAACTGCTAACCCTAGAGGTTCACATACTTTTACCACTGTACATTTACATGTGAAGGTTAATCTGTCTTAAACTGACTGAACCTTCATTTTCTAAATCAATGATGCAAAGCCACTATCTGTGTTTCTTTTTTCTTAGAGAAAATGTACTTAAAGGTTTGTTTTTTTCCCCAAAACTATTAAGAAAGAGTTGAAATAATCTTTCTCATGTTTATTAAGGATGCCAGTAATTCTGAAGCTGACTATAGGTACATTTCTCAGCTGGTGTGTGTGTGTTCGCCTTATTTTCAAGTGGGTTTTGGCAAAGTTGTTCTCACACTGTGATTTCCCAACAATAACAAAGACCCAGTCTATAATAAACATGCCAAGTCTTCTGCAAACTCTCTCTGCACAAGCATATGTTTGGCTTGGCCAGATATTCATCTTTACTATTTATAACTGACGTCAGTCTAAATGTCATGTGATGACACTGAGTTATCCTTTCCTGTGCCTCCAAGTGTTTTTCATTGTCCATTTATTATTGCTGTGTTTACAGGCATTTGGCAATACATTTATTTAACCCTTGTGTGTAATTTATTTGGAATACAGTAGACCGGAGAGTGGTTGAGTGATTATTATCAGACTGTTACCTACAGTTCTGTGTCAAAGTACAGCCAAGATTCTTGCTCTTCAGGCATTACAAATTTAGTCAGGTTAAAAGGTAAAACGAAGAGTGTTATGCAGTGACAAAACAACAACAATCCATCAGTGACATTTTGGTTTTCAAAAAACATTTCCAGCTGTCGTGCTGAAAATTCTCTGAAACGCCTCTCAATATTTATTCACAGCCATCTCAGAAATAATACTAATTGATGGATTTTTGTGGATAGCCTCAAATGGGTTATACTAAGAACACCCTGTAGGTATATCTGATCAAATGGACAATTTCTGTAGCTGTACCTAATAAACAACCAGTTTTACTACGTATCTCCATTAGGACCATGGACACTATGGTAGTCCTTACACCCTAAACCAGGGGTGTGTCTATGGGTGGGCTGGGGTGCACATTGCCCACTCAGAGGACTTTTGTCAACGCCCATCCAAAACCCTAAACACTCACTTTTATGTACTTGTGAGGAAAAAGATAGAAACTTATATATATATATACATGTATATATAATTCTTATTCTGCAGCTTCTTACCAGAAGCACTTGCATTGTTTATGTGTTTACTCATTTTACATTACAGCATTAGTGGATATATTGACGTCAGGAGCAAAGTTACATCTGCACTCGTCAAACACACTTACACTGGGGCATTTTCAGAGAAAACAGTTAATATAATGCATGCATTAGGAATGTGGTGGAATCTGGAGTACCTGGAGAAAACCCATGCGTCTGACAGCGAGAACATTCAGACTCTACATAGGCGGAGTCTGGAGTTGGGATCGACCTAGAACTCTCTAGCTGTGAGGTAACAGCGCTAAACACTTACATAGTACCACTCGGAAACCCTGGTATAGGTCTGAAATGCACTGAAAATGGACATTTTTTTAAATTAAGGAACCTTTAGCATCCAGAGATGCTTTGTGCAGAATATGCAGCTAAAGATTAGTGAGGACTATGTTATTTTCCTTTTACCGAAATAGAGAAAAGCATTGTAGAGGAAAACCTCATTTGCAAAAAAAAATAACTGTTATTCTTTTCAGTATTCATTGTTTAAGTTCACAGAGAGCAAGTGTAATAGTTGGAGTGTGAGGGAGGTGGTCTGTCTGCTGTTCAGGCCACAGGCGTGTGTGTGGTCCCTTCACTGACTGATTCTACTGGAGCGATGTTTCACAGGCATTTTAGGGAGGCCATGTGTAGGAAAGCACCGTGAACCAACCACAACCAGACCCAAAATCGCTGCTGCTTGAAATCTGGTATTCTAAACTGCAGGGTGTATTTGTGTCTTCTGAGAGATCCTCAAAAATTGCACCCATTTTGCTGAAGTGTATCCTTCAAATACATTTGATGGCTTACAAACATGGAAATACAGTACTAGGAGGCTTTTAACTAACAATTTACAAAGAACTCTCCATTTGCACAGCTATGGAAATTGTAGATGTAAGCCACATACTCGAGATACAGTACATTCCTATCACAGCATCCTTGAGGATAACAAACAGTCACTTAGAGCAGCCTAGTGTGCAAAAGTCTTAGGCCAACATTAGATTACATTTCTCATTGTTTTAGCAATGGTATAATGATCCTATGTAATTATTTCTCGATCTCTTTTATTAGAATACAACCAGTAAATACAGGACATTTCTTTGCAGTATAAAAAACTGAGAATAAAAAACAGCTTCTATGGTGAAGTATTTAGTGGGACCTGTTACACCCATTACACTTGAGCAATAGCAGCGTCTGGCAGCTTCATCAGGATGCCAAGTTGACTCTTCTACAGTCTGAAGAAACTTGATCAGGTATGGTGTGGGTGAAACAGGGTGAAATGGCCAAGACATGCTAAAGCTCACAAAGATTGGAATGAGGATCAGTGGAAAAGAGTATTATGGAGCGACAAAGCCAAGTTTGAAATTTTTGGATACAATCATTGACAATATGTCATATATGTTCATTATACCACTGCTAAAACAACAAATCTAATGGTGGCTAAGATCTTGAACAGTACTATATTATTCACATATGAAAAGTGTATTGTCTGGGTGATAAATATTTATTACATTTTATTACAGTGCATGATCTATGAGGGAAAATGTGCACAGGTTGCAACATACTGCACTTTGTCATTTATTTATTGAGAAAAATGATCCAATATTACGTATTAGTGAGTGGCAAAAGTATGTGACCCTTTGCTTTCAGTATCTGGTGTGACCCCCCCTGTGCAGCAATACTGTAACTAAACGTTTCCTGTAACTGTTGATCAGTCCTGCACACCGGCTTGGAGGAATTTTAGCCCATTCCTTCGTACAGAACAGCTTCAGCTCTGGGATGCTGGTGGGTTTCCTCACATTAGCTGCTCACTTCAGGTCCTTCCACAGCATTTCCATTGGATTAAGGTCAGGACTTTGACTTGGCCATTCCAAAACATGAACTTTATTCTTCTTTAACCATTCTTTGGTAGAACGACTTGTGTGCTTAGGGTCGTTGTCTTGCTGCATGACCCACCTTCTCTTGAGATTCAGTTCATGGACAGATGTCCTGACAGTTTCCATTAGAATACTCTGATATCATTGAGAATTCATTGTTCCATCAATGATGGCAAGCTATCCTGGCCCAGATGCAGAAAAACAGGCCGAAACCATGATACTACCGCCACCATGTCTCACAGATGGATAAGGTTCTTACGCTGGTATGCAGTGTTTTCCTTTCTCCAAACATAACGCTTTTCTTTTAAACCAAAAAGTTCGATTTTGGTCTCATCCATCCACAAAACATTCTTCCTATAGCCTTCTGGCTCGTCCACGTGATCTTTAGCAAACTGCAATTGTGCAGCAATGTTCTTTTTGGAGAGCAGTGGCTTTCTCCTTGCAACCCTGAACAACAATGGTGTGCATGGCAATCTTCTTCTGATGGTGGGCTAATGAACATTAACATCAGTCAATGTGAAAGGCCTTCAGTTGCTTAGAAGTTACCCTGGGGTCCTTTTTGACCTCGCCAACTATTACACGCCTTGCTCTTGGAGTGATCCTTGTTGGTCGACCACTCCTGGGGAGGGTAACAATGGTCATGAATTCCTCCATTTGTACACAATCTGTCTGACTGTGGATTGGTGGAGTCCAAACTCTTTAGAGTTGGTTTTGTAACCTTTTCCAGCCTGATGAGCATCAACAACTCTTTTTCTCAGGTCCTTAGAAAAATCTCGTTTGTTCGTGCCATGATACACTTCCACAAACGTGTTGTGAAGAGCAGACTTTGATAGATCCCTGTTCTTTAAATAAAACAGGGTGCCCACACACACCTGATTGTCATCCCATTGATTGAAAACACCTGACTCTAATTTCACCTTCAAATTAACTGCTAATCCTAGAGGTTCACATACTTTTTTGCCACTTACTTACTTACTTTTACCACTGTACATTTACAGTGAAGGTTAATCTGTCTTAAACTGACTGAACCTTAATTTCTAAATCAATGGCGCAAAGCCATTATCTGTGCTTTCTTTTTTCTTAGAAAAAATGCACTTAAAGGTTTGTTTTTTTTCTCGCCAAAACTATATTTTTCCTCATGTTTATTATGGGTGCCAGTAATTCTGAAGCCATATAGACTATAGGTACAATTACCAGGTACAGTTACCAAACTTCACAATGACAGGAACATGAGGTGAACATTGAACTTTGGAGCGCCAACGGAAGCTGTTGCACCCTTATACCTCCATACACATAATAGTTTGGGCACATAATTGTAATTGTATGATGATATAATACTCAGAAATGCTTCAGGATAATTGTGGAGTGACATTCACAATGTACAATCATACTTGTCAGTTGTTAAATGTCAGTTGCCATGCAGGGTGTCTAAATATTGATTTACAGGCTAGATTTGGCCTCCAGGCTGTATGTTTTGACAACCCTGTATCACAGAATTGTGTGCTTCCAACTTGTGATATCTGTCTGGGGCAGGCCCTTTCCTGTTTCAGTATAACAGTGCCCCCACAAAAGCAAACTCCATAAAACTAGTTTGCTGAGTTTGTGTAGGAACTTTATTGGCCTGCACAGGACCTTGACCTCAACTTCATCCAACACTTTTGGAATGCTGACTGTGCAGAAGGCATAATCAGTCAACATAGTGCCCAATTCAGAAACGTCAGACCCTTTACCATGTTGAAGACTGAAAAAGACTAAACAGTTTGTATCGGAGGAAGGGTTGATGGGAGAAACAGTGGTTAGCGCTATTTCTTCACAGCTCCAGAGACCCATGTTCAAGTTTGCATGGTGTCCTTTGCATGTTGTCCCTGTGTGGTCTTCCTTTGTGTCCACCGTGTACCTCTCACATTCTAAAGACATGTTAGGCCAACTGGCATCTCTTTCCATCTAGCATCCTGTCCTGCCAGTTATGTCATGCCCATGACCCTAAATTAGAGATTTTGAGGATAATATTGCATGCATTTATTCTCCAATTATCCTCTCCATGACTTCATCTTAATTTATCATACAGGCCATATAACACTGGTTCATGGGCTGCACATACATGATGTGCCTGAGAATTGTGTGTTTTCAACTATTTGGGGCATGCAGTTTCCTTTTTCAGTATAGTGATTCCCCAATAGTGATTGAGCAAGCCTAGGTTGACAGTGGAAGGAAAAACTCCCTAAGTGTTATGAGGAAGAAACCTTGAGAGGACCAAGACTCAAAAAGGGACCCAACCTCCTTGGGTGGTGTAGATGATAAATTGACAACCCTTCTCTGGTTTATTATAGCAGTTTAACCTTAAAATCTTACATAATGGTAAGAATGAGTACAACAACAATATAGGCTACAAGGTGATTATCCTGCATGAGCAAGGTCTATCCCAAGCTGAAATTTTATGGCATACAGGTTTCCAGATGTGCCGTCCAAGCTCTTTTGCCAAGCGCAAACAAATAGGCAAAGTTTAGGATGAGAAACAGAGGTTGACCACAGAAACCAAGTGTAGGAGACTTGAAGGACCTCAGGATTACTTCTTTTTGAAATCTACAGTCTGGAGTAGTCTTTGTGGAAGATTTGTGACGAAAAAAACCATGTCACGGAGGGAAAAGCAAAGACAAGTGACTCAACTATGCACAAAAAGGGGACTGGGGTGTAGTACAATGGCAGCAGGTGCTTTCAGCTGATATGGCAAGATCTGAGATTTTTTTTCTCTGCAGTTTGTCCACACCGAGGGGCTGGAGAGCGCTATGCGGATCAGCGCCTGCATTCAACAGTGAAGCACAGTGGAGGTTCCCTGCAGGTTTTGGGGCATTTCTGGAACTGGAGTTGGTGATAAAGTGTCACCAGCAAAGAAAGATGATCAAGGAGCCCAAGAGCAGATGGTATGTCCCACTCAGAGCCCTGATCTCAACATCATTAACTTTCTCTGGGATTACATGAAGAGACAGAAGCAAGTAAGACAACCAAAGTCTTCAGAAGAACTGTGGCAAGTTCGGCAATAAGAATGGGAAAACATACCAGCTGCTTACCTTCAAAACCTGCACGCCAGGGTATTGGAAACAATTGATGCTGTTTTACAAGCTAATGGTGGTTTAGTGTTTACCAAATTAATTTTTTGCTAAAGAAAGCTTTGTTACTCTAAAATATGTTGTTCACAACTGATACACTAATGCATGAGAGAAGATGTAAACACAAATACTGACAAACTGTGCCTGAAACTTTGCATAGTACTACATTAAATGTGACTCATCACAGGAAACGTAGTTTTTTTTAAAGGCGAATACTACGCACGTGAGTACTGCACTAGTGGTGTCACGGAGGAAGGTTCCTCTCTGGATTGTAACAGTTTTTTCTGGGAAAATCTGGGGGGCTGAACCAGCAGCCTGGGGATCGAGTTACACACTCTCAGACCTTCCGAGGCCATTTTTCCCTCCTCCATCCGAAAAGTGGGGGATGGTGGACTCGTTCTGTACTTTTGAGTTTCTTAGGACGTTTTACAGTTAAAAGCGCTTGTGCATTCCGAACAGAATGTTTTTCTGCATTTTATCTGATTCCAGGAGCAAAGACAGGCGATGACTGTTTTTTTTTTTTTTTGCTTGGACGTGAAAAGTCTCTTTGAGAAATAAAGCTTAAGAAACTTTTGGAACTACGATGAAAGTCGGCCGTGCTTTATGATGTGACCGACCATCGATTTAGGAGTTATGAATACGTGTTTTCTTTCGGAAATGTTTTTGCTCGATTGGTTTTATTGGCGCGGAGAAAAAGTTTTTTAATCGCTCTCCAAAATGTCCTCTCGGCGCCTCGGCTCCATTGTTGGTGGAGTTGGGATGCTTTGCCTTTGGGCTGCCAGTTTTATGGCGAGCCAGGCCGTTATGTTACACAAGAATGAGAGCGTATTAGGTGATTGCAAGAAAACGACGACTTGTGAGGTTTTGAAGTACAATACATGCCTCGGGTCTCCTTTGCCGTACACGCACACGTCTCTGGTCTTGGCAGAAGACTCCGACACCCAAGAACAAGCTTTGGAAAAGTTGGCCATGTGGTCTGGTGAGTTATTTGTTATGGGTTACACAACAATAACCAAATAGCGTCATTGCTTAATTGTGTGTCTAACAATAAAACTTCAGCATATACTTTTGTAAAAAATACAGCGTTAGTGATAGCTTGAGTTTTCTTCATACTTACTTCTGTGCTTAGCCTACTTTAAGGACCCTTGTTTATTAGGAATATGTTACATAAACAATATTGTATATAGCCTAATGAGATAGGCCCTACTTCATAATTTGTAGAATGTAGTAAAATTAGCATCAAGTGTTTGGTCTGATATCCGGTTCTCATTCCCATTACATTAGCAACATTAACACCCGTTAATGATCCGTCCAACCTGATGCTCCTCATTCACACCTGAACGTTAGCACTCCCTGGGGTGTCCTTCCATGGACATGACACTTTAAACCCCTCTCTCATGTCAAAGCAGATGAAAAGGGTTTCAGTCTGTACAAAATTAGGATAGGACATAATCTATTTATATCATTTACATTTACAGCATTTAGCAGACGCCCTTATCCAGAGCGACTTACAATTGATACGATCTTACAACCCAAGCAATTGTGGGTTAAGGGTCTTGCTCAAGGAGCCAACAGTGGCAGCTTGTCAGAGGTGGGATTTGAACCCTGGATCTTTTGGTCCATAGTCCAGTACCTTAACCACTAGGCTGCCACAGTCTCAGAATATTAGGACATATCATTGTTGTGGTATTAACATCAAAACACACAGGGTATTGTCACACTGTAATAAGCTTTGATAGGGCCACACTTCAATATGCCACAGATCGAAGGTTGAAAAATGTTGAGGTAATGAACTGTAGTAGAGCAAAAGTGCTCATGATGGGCTATACTGCTTTAGGAGATCAGTAAGGCAATGTTCACGTAGGCTTTACAAGGGTGAAGTGACACAGATCTGTTTGGGGTTTTTTGTACTTAATGTGATCTCTCCAAATACGACCTGAGCCACTTTCATATGTGGTCCTAGATCGAATGCATATCTGATAAGTGGCCATGCGGAATGGGAATTCCATGTGGAATTCATGCGGCTGTTATGTCATTCCAACTTGTCATTAGCCATAAATGTGCTCTAAGGAGAAGGGAAAATGACAGCAGTTAGGTAGGTATTCAGTGGCAGGAAAGCGATGTAACAAACCGCATAAATATTTGGGGTGATGTCTCTGTGCAAACAACATTAGAAGCCAGATATTGCAACCGCTTTGTGTTTGAGGAAACTCCTGAATAAATGAAGGAATGTGGCATGCGGATCAGTTTCAGAGCGTGAACTGTTCCGATGTCTGGCAGCTATAGGTTACATTAAAAATATCAGATTTGGTGAGAAAATCATGATTTGGGCCTTTGACTGTTGTGTGAATGCAGCCTAAGATGTAACAGGAAAGCCATGTATGCCATTAAACGTGTTACCAGGACTTTTGTCAAAGTGGTATTTTTGACTACATTTTATGGTTCTTAGTACAGATATACTGACAGTGATCTGATTTAGTGCAGACACTGGTTGTGTCCTAGGATGGACATCCTGACTGGGGGATCATCCTCCAGCACTGCTACAACGACCCCTGTCCAGCACTGTGATGGACTGTCATCTCATCCATTGAGGATACAGTCCATGTCATCCTGACTATATAAAAGCAGGGTTAAAACAGTGGAGTGGCGTCCTGTCTGAGGTGTACCTCTGCCCGTGCCAAGCAAATTCTGGGTTAGACTCCAGACTCTCCACTGCGACCCTGACCAGGATATGTGGGTGTAAGAGTTTTGCATTAATATATGTTCAGCATTTCACAGATACTGTTATCCATAGCTACTTATACTTGATACAGGCTTACAAGGTACAGTTTAAGCAATTAAGGGCTTTAGGGCTTTGCTCAAGAGTGGCAGCTTGGCAGTGCTGGTACTTAAACCCTCAACTTTGTGGTCAGTACAGGAAAACAAATGGCTTTAAGCCTGAAGCTTTTACTAATGGGACTGTGGTAGCCTAGAGGTTAAGGTGCAGGACTATGAACCAGAAGGTCCAGGGTTCAAATCCCACCTCAGCCAAAGCTGCCACTGTTGGGTCCTTGAGCAAGACCCTTAACCCACAATTGCTTGGATTGTAAGATTGTATCAATGGTAAGTCGCTCTGGATAAGGGCGTCTGCTAAATGCTGTAAATGTAATGGGACATTTTGAATAACTTAAAGAAAGTAAAAGTGTCAGCATTTGAGGAGTGATGGTATCGTCCATTATCACTCCTATATTCTTAATTATATCAGAAAATGATACAAGAAATGATGGGACTGTGGTAGCTTAGCGGTTAAAGTACTAGACCATGGGCCAGAAGGTCCAGGGTCCAAATCCCACCTCTGCCAAGGTGCCACTTTTGGGTCCCTAAGCAAGGCCCTTAATTCACAAGCACTTGTAAGACCAAGTGCCATTGTAAGTCACACTGGATAAGGGCTCTGCTAAATGACATAAATATGAACCGGTACCTTCTCTTACTGGAGTACATTTCCTGTAGTATGTTTTAGCAGTAGATGTGTCGTAGGTATTGATGAGTTATTGTTAACAGAGAATAAAATGTCACAAAGTGCTGGAGAGATATCATTAGTCTGAAATAGTCCCCAAACCAGAAAACGTTGGGACAGTATGGAAAATGCAAATTAAAACAAACAAGCAAACACTTTGAACTTTCCTTTCCCCAAAAAAACATGCGAAACACTTCATCATTTGGGGTCCTTGGTGCCAAAACATCTTTTAAGGGTTGTGAGAAGGAAAGGCAATATTACAAAGAGGTAAAGGCTTTATTGTTCCAAGTTATTTTGTAAACTGTTACAGACCTGAAATGCAGGAATGGATGTAAAGTTGACACAGAACTTTAAATACATTGGATCCATACGGTCTGCAATGAAATAAATGTCAAAGTAAGTGTAAGAAACACTGCGTTTTTTATATTTTCCACACTGTCCCAACTTTTCTGATTTGAGCTTGTAATATAGAAATCAATAACCACCCCTAATGGATATTCGGGTTACTCTTTTAGGTTTGAGAAATGCTCCTCGGTGCTGGGCGGTTATTCAGCCGTTGTTGTGCGCTGTTTACATGCCCAAGTGTGAGAATGGCAAAGTCGAACTGCCAAGCCAGAACCTGTGCCAGGCTACCCGCCGACCCTGCAGCATAGTGGAACAGGAGCGAGGATGGCCCAACTTTCTGAAGTGTGAGAACAAGGACAAGTTTCCTCTTGGCTGCCAGGTATGAGACATCTAGTTCCAGTAGGTTGTTCAGTAGTGTTTGATACAATCTTGTGTGATTCTGCTTAGAAGTACATGTGGTTCAGTGTTCCTAGAAATGTAATTGTAATTTCACACTTTAAAATGGGAAATTACCAGTTCACCTTTACCTGTAATGTTGTTTCTTTGGGTCATTCACATTGGATACCTTTAGTCACAGTTGATCAAATGTCACCAATTCACAGATTTTCCTCCAACTAATTGTTAGTCATTATGTCACATAAACATGAGTCTGTCTGGATTCTCTTCCTTTATGCCAAGTTCTCTGAGCGTTTGTATTAAACCATAGACCTCTACAGGGGTCAGTGTATCTTTTCACACAGGCTTTAATGCTAGTTACCTAGGAATTGTACTAGATTTTGTACTGTTAATTGACCACATCAATCATCAACACCGGCATGGGCTCACACTTAGGGTTGGGTATCGTTGGCATTGTATCAATTCCGATTCTGATCCCAGTTCTGATTATTGATTCCGGTTCTTATTGATTCCAAGTTTTTCCAAAATGTTGAAAAGATGTGCCAGATGTTTAGGTATAAAGATTATTATTTTTTATATTTCAACTTTGAAAGTAATAATTTTTAACTTAAGCTTTTTTTCTTCCCATTTAAACCTATAAGTAAAATGCTTAACGTGGCTTAATGTATTAAAGCAGTGACTTAGGAACCCCAGACTTCTCTCAGGTACTGATTTCCATAAGTAATCTCTACTGCTGAAGTGATGAACATGTGGTCCAAAGGGAAAGTTATCATTTTTACATTAAGTGTTTTGCTCATAATCGATTTAAATGATAATTAACATGCTTAATGCAAAAATCATTACGTTCCATTTGGTCATAATTTCAGCAGTAGGGAGTACTCCTAGGTAATGTTCAGTATAAATTGAGCCACTTTAAGGTTATTCCTTATAGGTTTAGAGGGGAAGAAGATAGCTTAACGTAAAAACGATTACTTTCCTTAGGATCAAAGGTTCATCATTTCAGCATTAAATTACTGATGATCAGTAATAAGTGAAAGAAGTTTGATCTTCCTCTGTCATTGTCATTTGACATTTTTTGACATCTTTGTTTCACGTAAAGCGTTTTTACTTCCCTGGCTAACGTAGCATTTGGGCTAAGATAGTGCAGTCGGTTGAACCCGGTACACAGTTGAAGCTCAATATCATGCTGGTGCCTTAGATTTTTTGTCATGTTGGAGGTGCAACCTCCTTTACAACAGCTCAACTTTCCACACGTTGCATTTAGCCTTGTCATTTCTTCACTTTTGAGCATCCATCTTCCATCAATGCTGTAGCTGAGCGCATCAAAACAAAACTGCATGATGACGTACACGATCACATGACACAGATAGATAGCAGATAGGTGTCTGCTTAATAGAGGCATGTTTTAATCGTGTACTTGAAGCATAAAATGCTTTAGTAGGAACCGATAAGTGGAATCAAAATGTTGTTTCTTAAGTGGTACCCAGTTCTTGGAGAATTGGAATTGGTTCCAAATCGGAACCGAGTTTCCATCCTTTTTGAGTTAAACCATAGACTGTTGTGTGTGAAAATCCCAGGAGATCAGTAGTAATAGAAATACTCAAACCAGCTCCACTGGCGTCAGCGATAACGCCATGTTCAAAATCACTTAGATCACATTTTTTCTCCAAAGGATTTGTTTTGCATTCTCATTTTACCATAAAATTCTCAGGTACACTTGTGAAAGAGGCTCATAAATATATAGGTGTTTAGGTTGTTGGTGTTATACTGAGTACGCTGATGAGTAAGTGCTGAGTTCTTGTGCAGTATGTGCGGTAAAGTTAGTGTTTTTCTCTCATTACACCAGAATGAGGTACAGAAGCTCAAATTCAACACGTCTGGACAGTGCGAAGCTCCGCTGGTCAAAACTGACATCCAGGCCAGCTGGTACAAGGATGTGGAGGGATGTGGCATCCAGTGTAACAATCCCCTCTTCACAGAGGATGAGCACTCGGACATGCACAGCTACATCGCCATCTTTGGATCCATCACCATGCTTTGTACTTTCTTTACATTGGTAGGAAACGTACAATAAATCAAAATGAGGAGAACAAAGTGATAAATAACATAATATATATAAAAACAGGGTTGGCATATAGATTAACAAGAGACCAGTAAGGAAGCCTTCTTAGGTTGTATGTAGAAGATATCACTGGATTAACCAAAGTAGCAACAGCTTCATTAAAACTTTAGTTTGTGCTCCTCACATGGTGATTAGGGTTGTAATGGCAGGGGTATAATGTTGATTGGCTGTATTCATTTTTTCTGTATGGGGCTAGTGATATGAAATGTGATACGAGTGTGACATGATTAGGTTTAGAGAAAAATTGAGATTAACAAAGATTTTGAGATTTGTTTGAAACATTTTGAAGTCATTAATGCAGAAGCTGACAGCATATCTAGGTTTTAGTTTATGTATACAGTGGGGCAAAAAAAGTATTTAGGTAGTAGCCGTTGATTGTGCAGGTTCTCCTACTTAGAAAGATGAGAAGAGGTCTGTAATTTCATCATAGGTACCCTTCAACTATGAGAGACAAAATGAGAATAAAATAAATAATAAGTATTTTGGTCACCCACAGACAAGCAAGATTTCTGGGCTCTCACAGACCCGTAACTTCTTCTTTTAAGAAGCTATTCTGTCCTCCACTCGTTACCTGTATTAATGGCACCTGTTTGACCTCATTATCTGTATAAAAAGAGAACACCTGTCCCACAGCCTCAAACAGTCAGACTCCAAACTCCAACCATGGCCAAGACCAAAGAGCTGTCGAAGGACACCAGGAAGAAAATTGTAGGACCTGCACCAGGCTGGGTAAGAGTGAATCTACAATAGGCAAGGAGGTTGTTGGTGAATAAATCAACTGTGGGAGCAATTGTAAGAAAATGGAAGACCATACAAGACCATTGATAATCTCCCTCGATCGATCTGGGGGCTCCACGTAAGATCTCATCCGTGGGGGTCAAAATGATCATGAGAACGGTGAGCAAAAATCACAGAACTACATGGAGGGACCTGATGAATGACCTGCAGAAAGCTGGGACCAAAGTAACAAAGGCTACCATCAGTAACACACTTCGCCGAGAGGGACTCAGATCCTGCAGTGCCAGGCGTGTCCCCCTGCTTAAGCCCAGTAACATGTCCAGGGGCCCGTCTGAAGTTTTCCAGAGGGCATTATGGATGATCCAGAAGAAGATTGGGCGAATATCATGTGGTCAGATGAACCAAAATAGAACTCGAAAAGTGTTTGGAGGAGAAGAAGAAGAATGCTGAGTTGCACCCCAAGAAACACCATACCTACTGTGAAGCATGGGGTGCAAACATCATGCTTTGGGGCTGTTTTTCTACAAAGGGGACAGGACGTAACTGATCCATGTTAAGGGGAAGAATGAACGGGGCCATGTATTGTGAGATTTTAAGCCAAAAACCTCCTACCATCAGTGATAGAGGCATTGAGAGATGGAAACGTGGCTGGGTCTTCCAGCATGACCAATGATCCCAAACACAACCGCTCAGGCAACAAAGGAGTGTGGCTCCGTAAAAAAGCATTTCAAGGTCCTGGTGTGGCCTAGCCAGTCTCCAGACCTCAACCCCATAGGAAGATTTGTGGAAGGAGTTGAAAGTCCGTGTTACCCCCCCCAAAACATCACTGCTCTAAAGGAGATCTGCATGGAGGAATGGGCCAAAATACCAGCTACAGTGGTGTGCCAACCTGGTGAAGACTTCCAGGAAACGTTTTGACCTCTGTCATTGCCAACAAAGGTTCTGTTACAAAGTATTGAGTTGAACTTTTTTTGATTGACCAAATACTTATTTTCCACCATAATTTGCAATTAAATTCTTAAAAAAAATCCTACAATGTGATTTTTTTTCTCATTTTGTCTCTCATAGTTTAAGTGTGTACCTATGATGAAAATTCCAGACCTCTCTCATCTATCTAGTAGGAGCCATAACTTGCACAATCAGTGGTTGACTAAATACTTTTTTGACCCCACTGTAACATAAAGCCACAACTAAATATAGCTTGCCAGGGGCAGGATACGAACCTCTCTGTTTTTTTTCAAGATGAGGTTTTGTCAGTCAGATAGAGTGTTTGAGCGGGCATTCCATGTGTGAGCGAGGAGCCTTGTACTTCCAGGACTCAAAAAGATGGCTTTTAGGGCATATAGATTCTTGAAAAGGTGAAGTCTTAAGCAGTAAACTTTGTTTTACCTCTAGAGAATATATGAAAATAGTGGAATGAATTATACATAAAAACTTTATAAGGTTCCTGAAAAAGGTGCCAAATGTACCCCTGTAACAACTTATTATGCATCTTTTCACAGGCTACATTTCTTGCCGACTGGAAAATTCAAACCGATAACCCTGCGGTTCAATCCTCTTTTATGTCAATGCCTGCTTCTTCATTGGCAGCATTGGTGGCTTGCTCAGTTCATGGAGATGGTGCTCGTAAAAGAGATTGTGTGCAAAAGTGACAAACACCATGCGGCTTGGAGAGCCCTCGTAAGGGAAGAACACTAAGGGAGAAATAGTTCAGTGAATACACTGGGCAGCAATTCAGTGCTCTGATTGTGTGTTTTTTCCTTTTTCCAGATCGACTGAGACACTCTCGTGTGTTATCATCTTCATTATCGTGTACTACCTCTTTGATGTCAGGCGTCATTTGGTTTGTTATGCTTACCTACGCCTGGCACACATCGTTCAAAGCTCTCGGCACGACCCATCAACCTCTGTCTGGAAGGACGTCCTACTTCCACCTAGTCACATGGTCCATCCCGTTCATCCTTACAGTAGCCATACTCGCCATTGCAGAAGTACGGCCTATTCCCTCTGTTCTGCTTGCATCATTTGTTGCTTCCAGTTGTCTTACAGTTGCAATAATTGTACTGAAACTCTTGCAGGTTGATGGAGACTCTGTTAGCGGTATCTGCTTCGTTGGGTACAAGAACTACAGATATCGTGCTGGGTTTGTTCTAGCTCCTATTGGTGTGGTACTGGTTGTTGGTGGCTATTTTCTTGTAAGAGGTAAGGTTGTAACCAAATGAACATCAATATCGTCTTTCATTTTTATATACACTAAATGGCCAAAATTATGATGACACCCAAATGTGAAATCCATGTGTGTTTGTTGAACATCTCATTTCAAAAGTGTGTTCATAAATGATGTTACTCCTCGTTTGTTGCAGCTTGTTCTCTTCTTGATTACAATGTAATTGTTTATTGGGATATTTTAGCAAACGCATCTGTGATCATTTTTTAGATATCGCTTAGGCCTCGTTGAGACAATGCAAATCTGGTGGTGTTCTTTTAGAATGTGGCAAACCCACATTTGATCCACTAGTCTGCCAGATAGTGAAATGAGACCTCAGAATGTATTTTCACTGCTCCTGAATCCACTGGCAGTGTGCTTTACACCACTCAAGCCTACTCTAGGCTTAGGATCTTCACAAGGGCCTACTGGTTTGTGGCTGAGCTGTATTTGCTAATAGACATTTCCACGTATAGATTAGGACAGGTCTAGCAGGGCAGAAATGTAACTGAACTGTTACTTTATACTGCTGTTGTTTATCTATATGGCTTAAATAACTGTGTGATTGACTTTTATCCATCTGTTAGCAATGAATGTGGCTGAAATAGTCAAATCCAATTAAAGGAGGTGTCCACATAGTTTTGGCCATGTAGCACATCTACATCTAAAGGCCTTTTCACACCGAGCATGATTTGTAGGCTAGATAAATGGATTTTTAATGTAGTGGTACCTTCACACCAAGTCTGATGCCCTTTTTTTTGTCTAAAACACTTCTAAAAAACTAGCTGTTTTCTTTTTTATATAGTGAACTTAAAGCAACAAAAGACATGAGTGAGGACTAATGTAGGAAGCTCTAGTTTTGTTGTGGGCATTGACAGATCGGACTACTCTTAACAAGAAAACTATTCCATCCAGTCACTGGATTCTGAAGCTTTTCAGCTATATTTCGCCAGATCTTTTCTTTAATATCCATGAATTGGAATCGGTGTGAAAAGGCCTTATTCTGAATGAAATTTGAGAAAATGAATATTGTTACAACAGCTTGTGAAGGTCGATCTTGTTCTCACTCTTGCAGGCGTTATGACATTTATTTTTCTATCAAAAGCAACCCATCCCGGACTGCTAAGTGAAAAAGCAGCAAGCAAAATCAATGAGACAATGCTGAAGACTGGGTACGTATTTCTCTAAACAGAACATTATACTGTGTTTATATGATTTATATCAGTATTAGTTTCATGACAGTTGATTGGACTTACAGATCTCCCCAACGCTGTCCATGTCACTAAGGATTTCTTTCTTTTTACCAGGCATATTTGGTTTCCTGGCCTTTGGTTTTGTATTCATCACATTTGGATGCCATTTCTATGATTTCTTCAACCAAGCAGAGTGGGAAAGGAGCTTCAGGGAATATGTGTTGTGAGTTTTTTTATATCTACCTGAAAAATAATGAAGTAAAATGCTTGAGCTGTGTAAGGAATCAACTATGCTTTAAATCAAAGTAATGGAACCATGCCAGATGGATTTTTTTACTTATTTAATTGGATTATTTTAAATCCTATAAACAGCTGAGTACAGGTTTGTGTTGCTTCATGTTCTTGTAAAATTGCTGAAAATGTGATTGGGACTAGTCCCGAATGTGGGAGGAAACTGGAGGACCCGAAGTAAACCCACACGGACACGGGGAGTACATGCAAAGTCCACCTGGGATCGAACGCAATACCTTTTTCCTGTGAGGCGACAGTGCTACCCACTGGGCCACAGCGCCGCCTGAACTTTGACTGTACACCATTAAATATACATACTTATATACTACATATTATAATGCAAAGTTATATGGGATACTGTAGTGGATTGTGTATCGACTAAACAACCCAGATACTGCCGTGTATCCCATACACTGATGTGTTTAATATCAGCCAGCGTTGTGCGGTATGACCAAAAAAGTTGTAAGGTATTTTTAAGCATTCTACCGGGTTCAGGGTATTAGCATTGTATGTTTGGCACGGGGTGGGCTTTTATATAGGTTTGTAGGTTCGCGCTACTGTTGTCAGGAGTCCATAGAAATTAGGAATATACTACATATTATGGCGGGTGGTGACGGCAAAAGAAAACTTTGGTTTGTACTACTTCTGTTCTTGTTCTACTTCTTGCTCGGTGGTTTAATAAATCTTTATGCACCCAGGGGCTGGCTTTTGGTTACATGTGTCATTGCCTGTACTAAAATAAATAATGTATCTGGGAAGGTAGTATATGGGGTAAAGTAGGTTAATAACCTTAATAACCTTGTGAGTCCACAAGCTATATATGCAAAAGGACATTGTGGATTCCAAAATATTTGGATTCAGGTGCATGTTTTGCTCTCTAAATTGGCTAAAATATGTGTTGCAGGTGTGAAGCTAATGTGACTATAGCTCATCAAACCAACAAACCGATCCCGGAGTGTACAATCAAGAACCGTCCCAGCCTGATGGTGGAGAAGATCAATCTGTTCTCCATGTTTGGCACAGGCATTGCCATGAGCACCTGGGTGTGGACCAAAGCCACCATCCTTATTTGGAAACGCACTTGGTTTAGGTAGGTTTCTCGTGGTTCAAAAGACATTTTCAAGTATGTGTGAACTCACTGGCAGGAAGATCTTGCATGTGTGGTGTATGGTACTCAGTTGTATTCAACGCATACTTAATCCTGCATAATTGTGAAGCATCGGCCAATTGTTCTCACACATGACACTGCCTAACAGAATGTATTTGTTAGCATAAACTGGATTGGCCTGAGATCAGGCAGTCAACACCCAGGGTCCTCTAACTTTTTAGCTGTAAGGGTAATTCAGGCCTGATTGAATGTTTGTTGCTGCAGTTCAAATGTCTCATACAGTTCAGTAGGAAACTCTTCAGGACCAGGGGACTTTCCTAACTGCATAGAAGCACCATCTGTAATTACTTCCTTCTGTCTAAATGTTTTTACTAATCTAGCCATTATATGTGGGGGTATTGTTGGGATGTTTATTTTACTATGAAAAACATCCACATGCCTGGAACTACAGCGAGATTGAATGGTATAGCCTGGGTTAGAAGTCCCTGCATGCTTCATTAATTTCTGTGATTAATGATTAGATAAGCTACAGGTGGTAGTTGTAGCGGATAGATGTAACAAACAGTGGGGACCGGAAGTTTGAGACCTCTAGTGAAAATGCTTGTTTGGATTTTTGTGGAGAAGGATTTATAGTGCAGCAGGATAATGATCCAAAACAGACCTCAAAACTCTGCAATAACTAGTTGAAGACCAAAGATGATCAAGTAGTGCTGACTGTATTGGACATTACAGTCCGTCTGACCTAAACCACATTGAACATTTATGGGGGCACTTGAAGACAGAAAGCCAAGCCTTCACTCACATCAACAAAATGCTCTTCAGAATATTCTGAAATCATTCTGGGATAACATGGATCATCAGATTTGCACAAACATCTGGAGTCAATGCCTGCTCGAATGCACCCTGTGATTGCGGTGAAAGGGGGAACATACCAAATACTAATAAATTCTGAAAATGTTCAAAAGTTTTTCAGATTGTTCAGATTTTTACTCCAGTTTTTATATTGACCATATGAATTGTAAAGAAAGATGTCGACTTAAATTCAAGAAAAAATCAGTCATTGATCCAAGTAGTTTACCAGTTGAAAACATTAATGATTCATTTTTTGTACAAGAAGCTCCCATTTTTAATTCATTTATTTTTATTTATTTATTTACTCGACATCGTCATTTTCCCTACAACAATAGGATCTGGAGATGCTGGCTGTTTAGGCATGGTAGACTGACTGTGTGCGCAGTTTTGTATAGAGTGAAAATGGGGATGAGACGGTGGTAGTCTTGCGGTTAAGGTACTGGACTATGGACCACAAGGTCCAGGGTTCAAATCCCACCTCTGCCAAGATGCCACTGTTGGGTCCTTGAGCAAGGCTCTTAACCCACAATTGCTTGGATTGTAAGGTTGTATCAATTGTAAGTGAACTCCACTGTAAAGACTGTAATGTAATGCATAGTAATATTCATACCAAAAAGCCCAGACAGGCCTACAGATGTCAGATGTTCAGGTGATGTTTGGAGAAACTCATTTTTTTCAAAGCTGATGCAGAATTCGGATTGATCCATGAAATCTGCTGGAACAGCTGAACTGTATGACTTCTTATAGCCATGGTTTCTTACTTAATGACTAGAGATGCACGGCCACTGACTATGAAAACTGAGAACAAAAGAATTTTTAATTGAAACAAGGTTGTCAGGCTGGGCCACAGAGAGAACAGACAGAGCGTAGGGATCAAAGGCTTCAATTTAGAGCACTCTGAAAGCGGATGTGTGGCATTTAAATAGTATCTAAGTGAGGACAGCGAAAACGTGCGCACAGAAAGGCATTTAGGAGCACGGAACAGTGCAAGTATGGATTTTTATAAAAATGTAGATTACTAGTTGAACAGAACAGAACCCTAACAAAACATAACCACTGTTCCAAATAGTGTGCTGGTGCACAGAAGCTGTTAGAGTGACATGCATTTAGCTGTGCAGCATTTTCTCGGCTGTTACAGCCTTGGTTTCAGGTCAGCTCAAGGCGTTCCTCTTATCCCCAAACCAAAGTTTCAAAGATCAGCTAATTTGCGAGATGCAGGCATAGCCAAGCTTGGGAAAGAGAAGCACCTGACACTGCTCAGTCCTCACCAATAGGGCTGCAACTAACGATTATTTTAATAATCGATTAATCAGTCAATTATTTTTTTGATTAATCGATGAACATCGATTACATTAAATAACAGAGCAAATAAGTGCTTACAATAATTATTAATAAATTAAAATAACAAATTAAATAATAAAGAGAAAAATAAGTGCATCTCTGATGCAAACCCTACATACAAACTCATCCACTCCCTTTCTTTAGGAACTTTGCATTGCAATCCAAAAATGTTAGCATGTCAGCATGCTTCTGGCTAAAGCTGGCTCTCTTTTTAGAGACTATATTTCCTGCCACAGAAGACAGTGTTGAAGTACCAGGAATGCATAAATAGGACTTGGCTAGCTTGACCAATATAGGATATCTCTGTTAACTATATCACTGTCATTATCCAGCTAACAAGCATCAACCGTGCTATTCCCGTTCGCATAGTGTGAGTGCGCCGTTACGTTTCCTCACTTCAAAACGGTACAAACTCGGGACACTGCGGTGACCCACGCCGCCGCCGAGCTCCCTTCATCCTCATCGGTCACCGCTACAACAGCGCAAGTCACCACAACATCCCGAGCCCGTTCCGTTTCGTTTTTGGAGGGCTGTAGCAGCACCGTGCAGCTCCCGTGCCGGGTCAAATCACTTTTGCAAAGTTTGCATGTTACACATTTTTTAGTTGTGTGAAGCGTGAATTCTTAATGCTAACTTGTTTTGAAGATTCCGCGTCCGCGCCGGCTCCGCCTCGCTCCGTTCAATTATTATTATTATTTTTTTCCCAGCATTGACAAAGTGCCACAAGTAACGTAAGCGGATATGATAAGGCGGGGACACATAAATCATGCGACACAACGAATCGATAATGAAATTCGTTGTTGACACTATTAATAATCGATTGTTAGCGATTTTATCGATTCGTTGTTGCAGCCATAATACAAATTAGAAACTAATTGTCTCCTTCACTCTCCTGCACCGGTCAGCACAGACGCATTCATTTTTAACTGCAGCAGATTAACAGCTATAATATAATTTGACTAGTGATCTGGTGATCTGTAATCACTGTTGATATGAGGTCTCCATAATATTTTTTAAAATTGTGTCATTAAAAACATGCAAATTAAAGAACAAACAAACCTTTTTGGTTTTTGGTTTTTGACTGTCTTAGTTTCTTCATAGGGTTTTTTTTTTATTTCTCTCTTGCCTGTCATACAAAGTCTCCAAATTCTAACAGTGGATGTTGGGCACCTTTGACCAGCTATGTAGTCAAAACGTCTAGAAGAGGGGTACAAAAATTATTAGTCTTACAGGTCCATTATCTAATTTCCCAAGTTGAAGGTCCATTTTTTAATGGATCTATAAGACTAATAATTTGACCTTAATCCGAATAACAGGCCAAAAAACAAATGAAAACTTAATAAAAACATTAATAAAAACATTGTTCTTCAGTAGAGGTCCTCCTGTGACCATTTCTGTGATTGTTAACACTGTTTGACGAGATATGAATGACTGAGATAAGAACTCACCATTAGAATAATGACAGAATGCTTTGGGCTATGTAACTGGGCCATGCATCAAGTTTAAAGAAAGCATTCTAAGCTTTGGAAGAAGGACATATACCTGGGATTTGCCCATATATGGCATGTAAAAATATTTAGAAAAAAATTTTGTTGACAGTCTGGTTTAAATTGTACTCAGGCCCAGACAGGAGTTCGCTTGTTGAATGCAGTTGCTCGGGATAAATGAGTCTTCAGTCTTAACCATTGTGGCTGGATGTTTCATTCCAGCCAAGCAGAAACTACACCTGATTCCACTTAATCAATTTAACTTAGACTTCAAAGGACTATTAGGCATGGCTCTTATGTGGCTGGAATGAAAGCCTGCAGCCATAATGGCTCTTTGTGAAAAGAGTGACAATCCCTGCTCTACTATTTGATAATTATTGTTTATCACATTATGTTCAGTAAAAGTTATGGAAAACCTATGGCAATTTCATGGAAAATTACCTACTTATTATTTCACTACCTTGCGGAAGCTACTCGGTCGATTTTCATGCAATTATGCATCAGCGTCTCCCAGCAACAGTCAGAATGCAAGTGGTTCATATTAAGCGGAGAATAAAAAACAGGCTGCAACTGATTTGACTTTAACACGTGGATGTAGAACAGGAGCTTTAGATCATTGTGGATTTATAAGTGGCTGTGTGCGAGCCTCGAATTTTACATGGTTCCTTTTACCACATATAGGATTACTTGAGGAGCAAATTGATACACTGGAGTTGGCATTCTGTTGTGGCTAATGACATGAATAAAGTGGTCTCAAACCTAGCAACACTTTATCACAGATATAACAATCCCCACGAGCAGTGTGCAGGAAGGACATTCCTTCAGTAAACAAACCTACACTCAGCTATGACTGAGAAACAAATGTTTGCCTTTTCTTTGTAATTGCATTTGTAAACAAAGCAGATCTTTCACTGCTGCCCCTACCCAATGGAACTCCTTACCTTCCTCTGTTCGCTATTCGACCTCTTTTTCCATGTTCAAAACTCAGCTAACAGCTAAATCTGAATACTTTCACTCCCTTTTATTATTTTCTCTTTACTATTATTATTATTAAGATATGACTTTATAAAATTTTGTGAAGTGGAAACAGAAAACATCCTAATGCCTAAACATGCCTCATCTGTGTGTGGGAAGTATATAGGGCTGCAACAACGGATCAGTAAAATCGATAATAATCGATTATTAAAAGTGTCGACAATGAATTTCATTATTGATTTGTTGTGTCGCATGATTTATGTGTCCCTCCCCTTGTCATATCCGCTTACGCTACTTGCGGCACTTCGTCAACGCGGGAAAAAAAATACGAGCGATTGAACGGAGCGAGGCGGAGCCGGTGCGGAGGCGGAACATTCAAAGTCAGTTAGCGTTAAGAATAGGGTTGCCAACCGTCCCGTATTGTCCGGGACATCACGATTTATGGGCTATTTTGATTTGTCCCTTCAGGACAGCTCCTGTCCCGGATTCCAATCACAGCCTCATTGGCCAATAAGGCTCCAAAACGGATACAAACTCCCGGGTGTAGTAGCTACGTCAGTGACAGACCTGTGTGTGTGCTATGAGCAGAGCCTTATGCTGTCAGAATGAGCAGTGAACCTGTAAAGAAAAAAGACTTTGCAACTATAAAAAAGAGCGGGAACCGCAGTACAGTTGGCTTGCGGTTGCTTTAAACTGTGATTAATGCTACATTTGGCTCGTCTTGATTTGCAAATTCAGGTGACGTCATCATCTAAGCCGAAATCATTCGGCATTACATTTTAGGGCTTTATTTTCAAGCTTATAACTTTTAAAAGTAACCATTAGATTACTGACACCTGCAGTGAGGTGACCAGGCTGATTTGTGAAACCTTTCACAGTCTTAATTCTGTCTGTTCGTGGCTCGTATAAACCGGGAGGACGGAAAATGATAACACGCGAAATAATTAAGCCTTTAATTTAACTCCCCATAAACCGTCCAAGCAGGCAGTATAACTTCAGAAACTGATCATATAGAGAATCAGCACAGGTTACAGCTACCCTCCATCACTTCTAAAAGCTATCACAGATATAATTGTGTCTAATAGGCAGTTATTTACATACTGTGTATTATGTGTAGGCATTTTCTGATTTGTGAAAGCTTTCACAGATATAACTTTGTCTCATAAATTGTTGTAATGATATTATTTATTACTTTTAGGCATAATCTGATTTGTTAAAACGTTCACATATATAAATTTGTCTAATAAATATTTATTATGATGTTATTTATTATTTTTAGGCATAATCTGATTTCTGAAAGCTTTCACAGATAAAATTTAGTATAAAAAGCATTTATTTATATAATATTTATGACTGTTAGGCATTTTCAGATTTGTGAAAGCTTTCACAATTCATTTTCTGAAAATGCGTAAAATTAATAAATATTATATATAAAAAAAAAATACCCCCTTATCCTTCCCCCATCTCTGTGCTTACTTTTCCCCTTCATTCCCCCTTTCTCCCCTCCCCTCGTATTCCTCTCTATTATCTCTTTCATCCTTAATACCACGGTTTTGTCTTTCATCCTCTAATTTCCTTTTTTCCATCCCCTTTTCTTTCCTTCCCCTGTCTCTCTCCCCCGTCTTTCTCTCTCTTCTCACCTCTCTGTTTCTTACCGACCTTTAGCTCTCCTTCTCCATATTTATTTATGATGTTATTATTATTTTTAGGCATAATCTGATTTCTGAAAGCTTTCACAGATAAAATTTAGTAGAAAAAAAAAGCATTTATTTTATATAATATTTATGACTGTTAGGGCATTTTCAGATTTGTGAAAAAGCTTTCACAATTCATTTTCTGAAAATGCGTAAAATTAATAAATATTATATATAAAAAAAAAAATATATATATATACATATATATATATATATATATATATATATATATATATATATATATATATATATATATATATGCGTGCTTACCCCAGCAGCTGATATATATATGCGCATATATATATATATATATTTGTCTGTTATTCAAATGTTATATCTCTGAATAAAGACATTGGAAATTTTTTTTTAAATCCGATTCATCGATTCATCGGAAAAATACTCGACCGATGAATCGATTATTAAAATAATCGTTAGTTGCAGCCCTAGAAGCATAGAGGCGTTTGTTTTCCGAGTTCGATTTGATAGGATGTCCTAATAAAGACAATTTTCCATATGTAGACATTGTTTTGTTCATTTGTTCCAACAAATACAATTGTTACTACAAAGTAGCTGAGAGTTTTAAATGCTTGCATTTATAATTGTCTGCTTAGTTGCTATAAACTGTTACATAATCATTTTTAAATAATCGCAATGTAAATATTCGGATTATCTGTAGCTGACTTCATTTAGACACGCCCTAAAAGAGGTGGCCTGTATCTAACGTACTCATTTTAATTCCCCATCCAAGGATCATTGGACGCAGTGATGATGAGCCAAAACGCATCAAAAAGAGCAAGATGATAGCAAAAGCATTTTCAAAGCGGAAAGAACTCCAGATGGATCCAGGAAAAGAGCTGTCCTTCAGCATGCACACAGTCTCCCATGAAGGACCCGTGGGTAAGTACAGTGCCTGCTGCTAGATATGTGAAGTTTGCTTGTTAATATAAAAGTATTTATAAAAGTGAGTGTAAATTAGCATTCTATTATGAATGCCTCTGTTATTTATTATTCTGTTATCTCTCTGAAGCGGGTATTAACTTTGAACTCAATGAGCCTTCCATGGAAATGTCATCTGCATGGGCCCAGCATGTGACAAAAATGGTGGCACGAAGAGGTGCCATTTTACCTCAGGACATCTCGGTTACGCCCACGGGCACCCCTGGTGAGTAATAATGTTCTGTGGTAAATTAGTTTAATATACCAGATAAGATGTATACTCATTGACAAACAATAAAAATGGAAGTGGGATAGAATATCAGATAGAAATGTCGGATTGCTGCAAGACTCAGCATGCAGGCAGATATGGAAATGATTACAGGTGTGATTCTGTTAGACACTGAGTTTTGCCACAAGAGGGCATTAATAGCTTCCCCCGCTGCCCTATAAGTAAGTAAATATAATGAGTAACACCCATACAGCAAATAAATGTTAATATAAGGTACAACCATGTTTCCTCATGTAGTGCCACCTCCAGAAGAGAGAAACAAACTGTGGATGGTGGAAGCTGAGATCTCCCCCGAGATGATGAAGCGAAAGAAGAAAAAGAAGAAAGGCAAGAAAGAGCTGCGCCCAGTAGCAGCTGCTGATGAGGGTACGAATCATGTTGCCCGTCGCAGAGAATTCGGCGCCAGCGCTGTGCCTCGCCTTCCCAAGCTCCCTGCGCACCCCAGCCTTGTGGCTAACCTGTGGGAGCAACAGCGACAGCAAGAAGAGAACATCCTTCCAGGCTCCTTCCCGGAGTTTCGACCTTCCTGTCCTATTCCGTACCAGGAGCGATACAGGGGGATGGCCTATATTTCGACCACTCAGCAAAGCAGAAACCAAGGATTTAACCTCGCCAACCCTCTGACCCGAGGAGATAGCCAGTATGAGGGGCAAGGCTTTTTCAGACAATCAGCCTGGCAAACTAATGCAGGGTTCTGCCATTCAGGGCAAGAGATATCTGCATCACTGGGTGGTGTCAGGACAGCTGCTGTTCCTCGATCAGAGGGCAGAAAGCCAGTGATCGGCCCAATCAATTCCAGAACCAATCTTATGGAAGCACAGTTGATGGATGCTGACTCTGATTTTTGATTTTTTTTGACAGGGACTTTGTTCTGGACTATGCTGTGTTTGGTCAAAAAGTGCTGGATACTTTGCACCACACATTTCACTTTTCATAGAAAAATTGTAGGACGGGTTGAAAACCTCTTGCACACATGGCAGTGTTAGCATTTGGGGATTCTGTTTGGTAAGAGTAATTTCCAATTTAGCTTCATACCTTGTTAGAACCACAGATGGGTTGTGACATCATATGAGGCCATGCTGGTGATACCTTAGATTATGTTTGTAAACTCTTGGACATTAAATTTGCCATTAGGATAATGACAGCAACACGTGCTGAAGCAGATGTCTAGAAGTTTGGATGTATTCATCAAAAACTCAACTGTTGATTGAGGTGTTTTTGGGTGGGAGATCAGATTTTTAAGAGATTTCGAGAGCAACCATATGAGTTGAGGAAGATTGACTAAAGATGGTCCACAGTCTCAAGGCATGAGAACAGAAGTACCTGTGTTCTCTCTGGCTAAAAGCTATGCTACAGGTACCGGTTACTGTGATTATGTACTGTATTTGGGACAGGTACTGTATTATTTGGAACAGAAATGTGCGTGGGGATTTGCAGGCAACTCATTCACATTTGTAAAATAGTTGTAAATTGGCCCACAGAACAAAAACACTTGTTGAAAAATAAGCATGAATAGAATACCAGCACTAGTGCGGTTCCCAGACTGCAAAGAAATGACTAATATTTGTTTTAGAGGACTTCTCATGTAGATCATGTGGACTTTTCCGCAGTTCTACAAGATTCACATTTGTACAAACATGAACTGAGCCTATTATCTTATTCGACATGCTATACTCATTTGACCCAGGTCATGCAGTCATGTACCTGATCTATGGAAATGATCTAGGGTTAGTACTTGGTTAGACTGAGAGACTGAGAAAATATACAAAACTAGTATCCTCACCACCTAAAGTTGCCTGGTGCAATCCAAACAGAGTTCTCTTTTTTGCTGTAGATGTAGGCTAATAAATGAATGGGCATTCTCATATGAACTGAAACTGTAAAGAACCTGAAAATGCTAATTCTTGTCTTTCTGTAATGGTTGCCATTCAGAATGATTTTTGTACAGTGTTATTGAAAAGCGATATTTTTATACCTTAGTATAAAGCTTTCATCACCAGTATTCTGTGCTGTTTTATTGTACATACTTAATTGTTGCTTTGCTTCACCTTTGCATTGTTTTGCGATTTTTTATTTTTTATGTCGACTTGTTTGTAATATGGAGTTGTGCTCTTGTTAAGGGATTGTTCTTACAGCATCTTTTCCTGTCAGTGACTAGACTAACACTGATCAATATGCAGCATTATGTCAAAGAATACAAAAGAAACTGCTGGATTTTCTAGGACCTCACAACGGTCTATTAATATGTACATGTACAAGGAAGAGAATCTTTTGAAAGTTTATGTTGTGCACAATTAACTATTCTTACGTTCACCACTATAAGCTCTTGAGAAAAGTCGTACATTGATCCTAAGATAATACTGTTTAAGCCACCACAGATGTTTTGTAGGTACAAATTTAATGTTTATATTCATAAGGGAACGTTTCTACAGGCAAAGTGAATAAACTAAGGTGTGCTGATGTACAAATGAACTATTGTCAACTTATTTCAACTTTTTAGACATAGGCAGAGGAAGCGGGTGCTCCTGCTAAGGCCTTTGTACCAGAGACACCACCCATTTATTTGGCAAGTGAAATACTCAGAATGCAACATTCTGGACATACTTGATATACCATCTTACATAGGACCTTCAGTGGTAACAACACAGTGCCATGTTTTGTGCCTTGTAATTCCAGGTATGACATGGGTTTACTGTTGTGCAATGTTTATACAGCACCTGTTATAGCTGATAGGCTAAAGTTAACTGGTGTGTTGAGAACACTACTTCCACATAGTAGTTTAGCATTTAGCATTAGTATTTATTCTGTACACCCAGTCTGAAAACACCACTGCATCACACAATGGAAATGTATCTTGTGGTCAGACAAATCAGTATTCCAGATATTTGTTGGAAGAGTTAAGTCAAGTCAAGTCAGATTTATTTATATAGCGCTTTTTACAATGGAGCATTGTCTCAAAGCAACTTTACAAGTTTAGATTATCTCCTAATAACTACGTCCAATCCCAAATTGAGCAAGCCTAGGGCGACAGTGGCAAGGAAAAACTCCCTAGTTCTAGGAAGAAACCTTGGGAGGACCAAGACTCCAAAAGGGACCCAACCTCCTTGGGCGGCGTAGATGATAAATCTAAGAGCGAAACTAAAGTCATGGAGTCAAAGTTCGAATAGAATGTGAAGTATTCACATCGACATTAAGTGGCCCGGGTATGATGATAAATCTAAGAGCGAAACTAAAGTCATGGAGTCATGGTCGAATAAAATGTGAATTATGCACAGTGGAGCTCCATCAGATGAACATCATGTGTGGGGCCGGAAACTGCCGGAACACAGCTCGGAGAGAAAACAGAAAATGTAATTAGTTATTGATTAAGAGCACAGTGTTTATTAACAATCACTGATGCCATGTCAATCACTGATGCCAAGTGTAGCATGAGACCCCGGCAGCATTAGCTATAGCAGCATAGCTAGAAAGCTAGAAAGAGGAGAACTGGTAGGAAACACAGCCAAGAGGGATCACATGAGACATTGGCAACCCCACGAGCGGCAGAAGACAGCAACTCAACGTCTCTGATCACCATACGACTCTGACTAAAAGGACCATCCAGACTGTTTTTGTTTCTGCAGTATTACATGCAGAAAAGTACAAAAGTTCATGAAATCTACAAAAGTAGATTTTCAGGCAACGATAAAACAAAAAAAGTTAGGACTGAAATATGCTAATCCCTTCCTGTCTTTCTCTGAGGAACATTGTTTTTTAACGTTTAACTAATTTCCTCAATTTTCTCCCATTTGTTGACAAACTGCAGACCCTCTGCCGAGCTTAGTTCCAAAGGCTCAGCTTTTAAACTGCTTTTGTACCAAAACATGATTACAAACACCTGTTCACATCAACTGTTTGAAATCACATCATTATTTAGTTTTCTTTTTTTTTCAAATTCATTACTGGTCCTAAATTGCCTCAGTCCCAACGTTTTTTTGGAATGTGTTGCAGGCATGGAATGCAGGCATGACAAAAGAAGTTGACAAGGAAAAACATATATATTTGAAAAAACAAATATATTTGCTTCATACTGTCTGCAGTGAAATAAAAGTCAAAGTAAAAGTCAAAAGTAAAAGGAACGCTGTATGTTTTTTAAATTTGTGTTTTACATACTATGCCAACTTTTGTGATTTGGGTTTGTGTTATAACCTTATCTATTAATTACAGAATTAAGCCCTCGGTAATTTGTTTGAACCAACAGTTTGGAGCAAAGGTGTGAAGAATGGTTAATGTCTTTTTTAAAATAGAAAATGTTTATTTTATTATTAAATTATTGAGCGGTGTAAACACACTGTACTTGAACAGAATTAGCACAAATGCTTATTCGTATTCGTCTAGCAACGTAACTACATATCCCACAATGCAAAGAAATTTGGAACGGTACCAGTAACTTGTGTTTTAGCGCCGCACACCGGTTGCACGTAACCGTCGACTCTGATTCCATTGGAGTCGACTCTGATTCCGATTTGGTCATTTAGGTCAGATATGTATTACAGGTGTTGGGAGTCAATTCAACATAGTGTTTTTCTTGATTTGTTTGTTTTTGGAAACTAAAGCACAGCATTGGAAAAGAGGTCTTTGTAATCAAACAGTGCAAAATTAATTGTAAATTGTATTCTATTATAACTGATAGTAAGAATGACAACAAAACTTGTCATGTATTAATTTCAAGTTGTTCCTTCAAACGAGACAGCTCTATGATCTTGTGAAATAGATTTTGTATGTTACCGATACACTTTTTTCTTTACCTGTATATAATACATTTAACGAAAACTTAATGTAGACTAATTGGACTTAAAGCGAATCAGTTACGAATCAGCTTTGGAGCCTATTCTTTATTTCTTCGAATCGATTATCTAGAATCGGTGAATCGACTCTTTTTTGATCGAACACCAGCTTCTCTATGGATTACCTATAATATCACGAAAAGTGCATCACGAAATCGCGGTTTACAACAAACAAGCAAAATGTCATCAGATATGGAAAGCTTGAGGCGAAGATCTACGGCCAGTAGTTCAGGTAACGTAAGTATTAAACATTTCGAGTCATTAGGTCATGTGTTGGAATCATGGATAAAACTGATTTTTTTTTAGCTTTAAGTTTCAAAGTCTTTTTATGCAGTCGCGTAAAGAAATTATTTTTCGTTTTTTAAATTGATAGTTGGACAAGTCTTGTTTGTTTGAGACTTAGCTTTTACTTGCCCGCGCCACTTTTGAATCTTCCAGTGGATTAAAGTAATAGCAAAAAGCCCAACAGTTTAAGCATTTTAACATTAACATAGCCAGATAATAAACTAGAAACTAAACAAATGAAAGAAAGCAACAGCGACAGCAGGTGGATGCTTGGTAATAAGTTAGTTGCTAGCAATGTGTATGTTTCTACGATACATTTAATGGAAACTGCCTACCAGAGAGTGTTCTGGTTTTGTTTAAATTACGTCGCAAACCTTTTATTTAGAAGTAAGAAATATGTTACGTTTTAGAGGGCAGAAATTTCACGAGCTTTATAAACATTTTATTTATTTGTTGCTCTGTTCCATCAGATACAGCCTTGCTCAGTGGGATACAAGTTTGCTAAACTGTGACTATGAAACGGTCCAGGCTACTGATACAGTTGATTTAATCCCATGTCCTTCTATCTATTAAAAAGATAATTTATGATACAGAATCTGTTTTATGTTGGAGTAAATAATCGACAGTCCATAACGTATTTAAAAGTTTTATTTCCCACAGCAGTTCTCCGTGCTCGCATACACACACCTTCTATCATGAAAAGCATGGCCTTCATCAATTGTGGCTTCCGACTTTCTTTGTGGGACTGTGGTAGCCTAGTGGGTAAGGTACTGGACTATAGACCAGAAGGTCCAGAGTTCAAATCCCACCTCTGCCAAGCTGCCACTGTTGGGTCCTTGAGCAAGACGCTTAACCCACAACTGCTTGGATTGTAAGACTGTATCAACTGTAAGTCGCTCTGGATAAGGGCGTCTGCTAAATGCTGTAAATGTAAAAATGTTTAGTGAATATTTTGGTTCACAGGCAACGCGAAGCTTATACATTCTTTGACTGAAATGTTGTCATCTAACTGAGAATGTGACCAACAGAAACACTCCATCAATGCCAAGTAGCTGTTCTTATGACCATCAGGACTCTAGATGTTCATGCAGCAATGAATTGGACTACGCTGTCCTTTCGAAACGTTAAGCCAGTGTGTTGCATTTTTCCCCTGTTGACTGATTTTAGAAATCCTGTGGGACCTTGATCACAGGGCTCATCGCCGGAGCTCCCTGTGTGACAGACTGTGTGTGGCCAGCTCTCACCCTGAGATAACTGATGCTCAGTCACCCTGTGAATCACATCATTTTGGCCAACACACACCAAAATGCCTTTCTGCTCACAGTAAGACGTCTTTATTGCTGCTACTCAATACAGATAGACCACATGGCCGACTATATAAGCTTACTCTAGAACTGCATTAATATAGACTTACTTCCCCTCTGTTGCTACAACAGCCGTCACACATATCAGAGGTTTTTCTGCCAGATCACGGGTCCAGAGCCTATTCCAGAATTCACAGGGCAAGCCCTCTCACTGAGGTGCCAGTCCATCCCTGGGTTGGATAGGAGCTGCAGTCCCTGAAAGGCTCCGGTTAGAGGGTGCCAGCTGGAACCACCACTGGGACTTGAACTCGAGTCACCATTATGGTGGGCTAGCGAATTGCACTGTGCCAGCAGAGTGCCATGACTGTGTATATTGAATTCATTCATTATAAAAGATCAAAATATACTTTTGGCTTTATAGTATTTTTCATGTGCACAGTTTTTGGGCTAACGCATAAGTAAAGGTTCACGTGTATAGTGTTCAGGTTCAGTGCTTGTAGTGGTGTTGGCAGCAACGGTGGCATTGTTCTTCCTTTGATCTCCCTGGCAGGACTCGCCTTACCCACACGTTGCCCTGAAGATGCCTGGCAAGAAACAAGCTGTAGAACCACACTCCATGCTGAGAATGAAGTGGAAGCACACAAGCTGGTCAATAACTACATGGTGAATAGGCTGTTCTGTAGTCCAAGTGTGTGTGTGTGTGTGTGTGTGTGTACAGACACAGTGGTACCTCGGTTATTGGCGCATTTTGACTAGAAAAATGTCTCGGCTCTCATTGTTTGCTCAGTACTCGACGCACTTGCTTAAACTTGTAGGAGTCGAGCCACACGACTCATTCCAGCTGAAACTCGATTCACGATTCAGTACACGGATTCAGTGAGTCATTCTCACAATAGCGCTGTGCTATTGTGTGCCGTGTTTGTTGTGTTTTTCCTTTATTTTTACATCTGCACTACTTATTCTTAGTGCAAATGAGTCCCCAACCGAAAGGAAATCAAGGATCTAGTTTACCGGATCACTTTCAGGCTGTGTAAATAAATTCGGCACCACTGTTATTCAGTGTAGACCAGTGGAGCTCAAACTTTTTAGACCAAGTCTCAGCCATCATCAAGCAAAAACCTCCAAGTACCACCAATGAGTCTCACTGCAAACAGACAGTAGGCATATTGACCTGGGTCTACAGGGTTATCCTTCAAATGTGCATATTTAGTGCTTGGAGGTCTTCGGAGATGTCCTGGTTTCATGCTGTCATTAATGAGAATGTCCCAGCACACAAACCACTGGGATTTGGGTTCTTCCTCTGATCCACTAGAGGTGAGTCCCAAATTCAAACTTGCGCCATACCGTCTTGTAGTGCTTTTCAGGGCTTGCTAAGACTAATTATGCCTCCTATGTCTAAATTGGCATCTGCTGATGCAAGGGCGGCCGATTAATGCATTTTATTTTCAATGCATTCAACAGGTGTGTTTGATTTACCAGTTTTCGTTCACTGCTCCTGGCATCAGCTACCTTCAGCCATGATGCAATAGTGGATTTATTCCAGATATTCATTTGTAACTATTGTTTTTGGATCACTGATAGTGTCTCAATTGGCAGTATGAGAAGCAGTTACCACGACGTAGTTGTAATGAAGTACAGCGGTCTGCATAGCCCATGTGGTATTTTTTTAAACGCAAATTAATTTTATTAAAGCAACATTATAAAAAGTTTGACACCTACTGTATGTAATTTCCACAAGAGCGTTTCAGATTTTTAATCATTAATGAATTAATAATAATAGTAATAAACCTATGTAGCACTTTTTCAAAATATGTACATAATACATGCATAATGCATTCAATACATAAAAGAAGAGTAAAAAAAAAGAAAAACAAAGAATGAAATAAAATAGAAATATAAAAAAATGGAGTTAAAATCTAAACAGATAAAACATTAGTAAAAAGCCAACTCGAACATGTGTGCCTTAACCCTCCTCTTAAATATGTTAAGATCGTCCAGAGCCCTCAGGTCATCAGGAAGAGAGCTCCAAGGGTTGGGGCCATAATGAGAAAATGTCGCCTTTCCACTCTTTGCCGGGTGGTCAGTACGACCAGCATGTTCCTGTTAGCTGATCTGAGGGCCCTCGGTGGAACGTACCCACCAATCACGTCCCTGAGGTACTGGGGAGCCAAACCATGGAGGCTTTTAATTACTTAATTATTAAATAATTACTAAGTACGTCTTCCAAGGTCGTCTGACATACCACCTCGTGCTCCTTCACGTACCACCAGTGGTACTCGTACCACCGTTTGAGAACCACTGGAATAGACTATATTAAACTCCTCGGGTCATGATGCGTTTAACTTGTGATGGATTTGTCGGAACACATCCCCAACA
Organism: Ancistrus triradiatus; assembly: GCA_025084515.1. NCBI lineage: Eukaryota > Metazoa > Chordata > Actinopteri > Siluriformes > Loricariidae > Ancistrus > Ancistrus triradiatus. Next base: position 25,073 of record JAJAGP010002500.1, on the reverse strand, counting down.
TAAATCAGGGAGCACCTGTAAAATAGAGCTCCATTAATGCTGATAATACCTTCTGCACTGTGGATTTTCTGGGAGTCTGGAGCGCAGTCATTCAATTTAAATTAATCCTTATGGGAAAAAATTCCTCGGTACGCGTCATTCTCAGCTCTCGACAAGCCTTCTGGAACGAATTAACGTTGAGAACCGAGGTTCCATTGTATATGTGCATTATTGTTTGTTTCAGAGATAATTAGACTGTATTTAACACCGTATTTGCGTCATAGTTTGGTTTCAAAAAATGGAAGAGTCATGTTACGGAGCGTCCTATCGAGGACAGATCAGACCTGGTGAAGGAATTATATTCAGAGCAGGTCTACATCAAACCACATGCAGGTCAGTGGAATTTGGTCAGTTCCTCAAAGTGTCCAGCATCAAGGGTATTTAATATCCATGGAAAATGTTCAAGTGGTAGTTGTACTTGATCTTACTTGTACTTGATTATCATCATGGTTGCAATTACTGTTTTGTTTAATATGTGTATTATCAGTAATCTGTTGAATTGATATTGTTTTTTTCTTCATTTGTAGATTCACTATTCACTATTTGGAATGTAATCTATCCACTTCTCTTTGGCTGGTGGATGTCTTTGGCGTATTTTCTGGTCAGCCTGATTATGTTTATCACCATTATTGGAATCCCACATGGTTTGTTCCAAATGCTAATTCTTTTTTTTTTTATTGATTTGATCGGACCATTCTTACTTACAGTCTTACTTGTTATTTTTCTGCATTGCCTGCAGGGAAACTGTGTTGGAAGTTGTCAGGCTATGTACTGTGGCCCTTTGGCAAGGCATTACAAAAGGTAAGAGAAAGATGTCTGAGTGACTGTGTTTAGTGCAGGCTCAACTTCTCAGCTCTTTATTCTAGTTGGAGTTATAAACTGTGTGACTGAAAGAATGTGGACACCCCTTTTAATTAGTGGGCGTTGCCAGATTTGCTAAACTCCTTGGTCACAGGTGCATAAAAGCAAGCGTATGGCCAGGCGATCCCTTTAGAAAGACATTGGTAGTAGAGTAGGTTGTACTTGGAGCTTAATGACTTGGAAGCCAATTTTCCATCCAGTATACTCTTCAGATTTGTTGCCTGGTAGAGTTGCCCTGTGTTGCATCATCAGATTTTCACACAAGTCCTAAAAGTAGATAAAGAGAACCCAGTTAAACAAATGAGACACACATATTATACTTGGTCATTTATTTATTGAGGAAAATGATCCAATATTACATATTAGTGAGTGGCAAAAGTTTGTGAACCTTTGCTCTTTCAGTATCTGGTGTGACCCCCCTGTGCAGCAATAACTGCAGCTTAAACGGTTTTCCTGTAGCTGTTGATTGATCAGTCCTGCACCACCGGCTTCGGAGGAATTTTAGCCCATTCCTCCGTACAGAACAGCTTCAGCTCTGGGATGTAGGTTGATCGGTTCCTCAAATTAGCTGCTCGCTTCAGGTCCTTCCACAACATTTCCATTGGATTAAGGTCAGGACTTTGACTTGATGGCCATTCCCAAAACATGAAACTTTATTCCTTCTTTTTAAACCATTCTTTGGTAGAACAGCTTGTGTGCTTAGGGTCGTTGTCTTGCTGCATGACCCACCTTCTCTTGAGATTCAGTTCATGGACAGATGTCCCTGACATTTTCCTTTAGAATTCTCTGATATAATTCAGGAATTCATTGTTCCCATCAATGATGGTAAGCCGTCCTGGCCCAGATGCCAGCAAAAACAGCCCAAACCATGAATCCTACCACACCATGTTTCACAATTGAGGAATAAGGTTCTTATGCTGGAAACGCATGTGTTTTCCTTTCTCCAAAACATAATGCTTTTCTTCTATTTGGGGGTCTCATCACATCCCAAAACATTCTTCCATAGCCTTCGGGCTCGGGTCCACAATGATCTTTAGCAAAAACTGCAGACGAGCAGGCAATGTTCTGTTTGGAGAGCAGTGGCTTTTTTCCTTGTAAACCCTGTCCATGCACCCATTGTTGTTCAGTGTTCTTTCTGATGGTGAACTGAAACTCATGAACCATGAAACATTAGCCAATGTGGAGAGGCCTTCAGTTGCTTAGAAGTTACCCTGGGGTTTTTTTTTTTACTCGCCAACTATTACATTGCCTTGCTCTTGGAGTGATCTTTGTTGGTCGACCACTCTGGGGGAGGGTTAAACAATGGTCTTGTATTTCCTCCATTTGTACACAATCTGTTCTGACTGTGATTGGTGGAGGTCCAAAACTCTTTAGAGATGGTTTTGTAATCCTTTTTCCAGCCTGATGAACATCAAACAACTCCTCTCAGGTCCTCAGAAATTTCCTTTTTTGTGCCATGATACCCATGCTTCCACAACACGTGTTTGTGAAGAGCAGACGTTGATAGATCCCTGTTCTTTAAAATAAAACAGGGTGCCCACTCACACGCTGATTATCATCCCATTGATTGAAAAACACCTGAGTCTAACTTCACCTTCCAAATTAACTGCTAATCCTAGAGGTTTCACATACTTTTTGCCACTCACTAATATGTAACATTGGATTTCATTTTTCTCAATTAAAAAAAATGACCAAGTATAATATTAATTTTTTGTCTCATTTGTTTAACTGGGTTTCTCTTTATCTACATTATTTTAGGGCTTGTGTGAAAATCTGATGATGTTTTAGGTCATATTTATGCAGAAATAAAGAAAATTCTAAAGGGTTCACAAACTTTCAAGCACCACTGTATGTCATAGGTCTTTTCTTGGTTGCAGTGTTTACCCTCGTTTAAGTGAAATGAGCAGCTGCACACAAGTCTAAATTTCCCATGCGCAATGCAAGTCAAGAGACTGCCAGGGTAAAGCATTTGACGATTGGATTTTTGGTTCAGTGAAAAATAATCCTCAACTTCGTCCTTTAGGATGAATTGGAATGTTGAAGGTGAATCAGGACGGAGTCTTGTTTCAAAGTCTAGTGAAAAGTGTTCCTGCTAGAGTGGAAAGTTTTGTAGCAACAGTTTGGGTGCCTTCAGTTTTTGGCGACGTGGTGTGTCTTTGCAGACATCAAAAGTTTCTTGCGCAAATCAGTGTTGTAGCTGCATCACACGATTAAACGTGTTTTCTCATGAGTACCTTCCTTGTCTTCTCAGACTAGCAGTCTGGTACAAAGATGCTGTGTTAAGTTTCCCCACTGTGAGGCCATTCCAGAGGAGAGTGGTGAAACCAAGGGTTCATCAGAGGTGGAAGAGACCAGTCCCCTCCTGCATTCCCTTCCACCTATTCCTATAAATGTACCACAAGGTTTTCCTTCTCCCCAGAAGAGGTCCTATTGGGTAAGCTTATAAGGTCCTTTTTAATAAAAGAAGGGGTTTTACGCAAGTGCCCATCGTCGCAGCATACTTGCCTCGTGGCACTAATGCTGTAGAAGCACTACGTTAACTCTACAGGGCTGTCGGTAAACTACAAACTGCACACCCAGGCGGCATTTTCATTACTGCTGGGGATTTTAACCACACATACTTGAAAAAATCTTCCCTATTTCCCACTAGAATGTCGACTTTGCGACCCCTGGTGTAAACACTTTAGACCTTGTTTACACTAATATCGACTGTGTGTACAATGCAGAACCCCGCCCCCTCCAGATTGGCTACTTGGACCAAATTTCTGTTTCATGCTGACTTTACCATACGACCTCTGTTCAGTCGTACCAGACCGGCTCTGAAACATGAGAACCGCAGGCCAGATAGGGGCGTCCTTGCCACTTCAGGACTGTTTTGAGCGCACTAGGAGGCTGCAACCTATACCAACCTTTTCACAGCTTTGAGGAGGTCAACAGGGGGGGTCAAGTCAAGTCAGATTTATTTTATATAGCGCTTTTTACAATGGAGCATTGTCTCAAAGCAACTTTAACGAGTTTAGATTATCTCCTAAATAACTACGTCCAATCCCAGATTGAGCAAGGCCTAGGGCGACAGTGGCAGGAAAAACTCCCTAGTTTCTAGAAGAAAGAAACCTTGGGAGGACCAAAGACTCAGAAAAAGGGGACCCAACCTCCTTGGGCGGGCGGCGTAGATGATAAATCTAAGAGCGAAAACCAAAGTCATGGCAGTCATGGTCGAATAAAATGTGAATTATTGCACAGTGGAGGCTCCATCAGATGAACATCATGTGTGGGGCTGGAACTGCCGGAATACAGCGGAGAGAGAGAAAAACAGAAAATGTAATTAGTATTGATTAAGAGCCCACAGTGGTTATTAACAATCACTGATGCCATGTCAATTCACTGATGCCATGTCAATCACTGTATGCCAAGTTGTAGCATGAGACCCCGGCAGCATTAGCTATAGCAGCATAGCTAGAAAGAGGAGAACTGGTAGGAAAAACACAGCCAAGAGGGATCACATGAGACATTGGCACCCACACGAGCGGCAGAAGACAGCAACCCAACATCTCTGCTCATCACCATAAGACTCTTTGACTATGAACCCCCAGCTCTGCCGTAGGTCTAAGGCAAGGATGCATGAGTCAAGATCACGAGGGCACCAAGCCCAGTTCAGCCAGACCGCCCACTCGACACTCCCGGCTAGCGGACAAGGCAGGCAGGCCAGACATGACTCCAGACTCCGGCCCCAGCAGGAGTCTATTCCCTTCTTGATATGCTTGGTCAAGATGAGTAAAAAGGGTTATGAGAAACTCACATTTCGATGAATTTGGTGAATCTCAAATTGATCGTTTAACTTTAAGTTAATCAGTGTGTCTAGGAAGCAGTAATCCATGACGTCCCGTATCCCTGGGGTACCTACAGTTGACACAGAGGTCAAATTCTTATTCTTCAACATGGGAAAGACAAGAGAACAAAACTAGGGCTGCACAATTAATAGTATTTTTGTCGTTCCCATAATATTTATTTCGCGATAAACGCATTACACACATCAGTAAGGCTTCTGAAAGGTCTAACAGCAATCTCACATTGCACTACCTGCGTGCAGCAACAGAGGGCGCTCTGCACGCTGCGGAGTAGGCACACGTGATGTAATTAGGCTGGACGCAGATCGAAGTAGAGGTCCACAGTGACCACACCCCCAGCACCATAACTCTTAGCTTGGGAAAAATGAGTGCAGCCACACCGAGTACCGAAACCCCTTTGAGGAGCGAAGACATAAGTGAAGAGGATTTGGTACAAAAAGGGGCTTCACATCTGTAGTTTGGGAATACTCAGTCTGAGAAGCTTTTACTTGAAGTTCAAGCACAAACAACTGTACGAGGAGTGTTCAGCAAAGGGGTCTGAAAGCAGTGTTGGATCTACCTCTCATTACGATGCAGCACCATGTGTTAAACATACACATATTAGTCGGCGCTTTGACAGCACGACACCATGTGATATTGGCTCTCTACCCAAATATGGTATGCGATGGCGTCGGTTATATCTTTATGTGGCAAAGATATTTACATTTACAGCATTTAGCAGACGCCCTTATCCAGAGCGACTTACAACTGATACAGTCTTACAATCCAAGCAATTGTGGGTTAAGGGCCTTGGTAATGAAGGTGCTGTATGATTTACAAGTGGAGGGCTCAGTGCACTCAACTAAAAAGTGTTTTTATTTGTGTTTTTAGACTTATTTTTCTAATATTTACTTGTATTATTGCTGGTTTTCCAGGAAATACAGCCTCGCATTGCACAGAATGTTTGCACTATTATAATTTGTATGTGTTATCTAATTTAAGGAGATTTTGATCTGTTGTCCATATCGTGCACCCCTGTTGTCCTCTCAAAGGGTGTTATCACACGCCTTCCTCATATCTTGCAGGTGTAAACACAACTCAAATAAGAGAAAAGTGTGTTACCTGCAGCAAGATGCATCGTCATCCTGAAAAATGACATCGTCATCATCCAGATCTGTTTTCTGTCAGTGGAATGAGAAAAGTGTCAAATTTCAGTGTACCTCTGTGCATTGACTAATGAGGAAATGATCTCCCTTGGTTCTTTAACTGACATCCAATCCCATATCATAAAATGGGTCATGGGACTGTGGTGGCCTAGTGGTTAAGGTACTGGATTATGGACCAGAAGGTCCAGGGTTCAAATCCCACCTCTGCCAGGCTGCCACTGTTGGGTCCTTGAGCAAGGCCTTAATTGTCCTTAACCCACAACTGCTTGGATTGTAAGACTGTATCAATTGTAAGTCGCTCTGGATAAGGGTGTCTGCTAAATGCTGTAAATGTCATCTCGATACGTCTTGTTTCGTTAGAATGTCACCAGACATCATTTTCACCCTGTCTTCTCTTCAGGTGTTAGTGCTGGTTTTTGTTTGGCTTTTCTATACGTAATTCCAATTTCATTTATCTGATTTCTTACACTTCTGTCACATTTATTCACCACTGTTTTTTTTTTTTTTTGTTGTTGTGTATTTTCTTTTTTCAAGGCGTATTCTTTTGAGTTGTTTACCCTGACACTCTGATGTCTTAATTGGTCTGGCCCATTTGTTTTCCCTTTTATAACTTTCCTATTTTGTTTATACTTGCATCATGTTTTAGACATCGCTGACTGGGAGCAACCAACATCTTGGACCACACTGAGTGTTGGATTTAGTTCTCAAAGCAGATTTCTAATCCTGATTATTGTTCTAGTTGAATATTCTATTGATGAGGCCATGCTTTCTTTCAATTAGCCACGTCCAACAGATTGTTTAGATTTGTAAGCAGTACCTTTTCCTGGCCCATACAAAGTCAAGTCAAGTCAGATTTATTTATATAGCGCTTTTTACAATGGAGCATTGTCTCAAAGCAACTTTACAAGTTTAGATTATCTCCTAATAACTACGTCCAATCCCAAATTGAGCAAGCCTAGGGCGACAGTGGCAAGGAAAAACTCCCTAGTTCTAGGAAGAAACCTTAGGAGGACCAAGACTCAAAAAGGGACCCACCTTGGACGGCGTAGGTGATAAATCTAAGAGCGATTTGAAATTTGAAATTTGCAATTTTAAGCTTGGGCCAGTACAGGTTCTCCCCGATTTTTTGATGGGGATACGTTCTGACAAATCCATCGTGAGTTTATCGTAAACCAAGGACTTCAATGTTCACTATACATCATATGCATGTACTGTATCATAGTGTAGCTTAGCTTAAATGTGCTTAAAACACTTGCACTCAACTACAGTTGGGCAAAATCATTAACATAACTTCTTTTAAAATACAGTATGGACTGTCTCGAAATTTATTGAATAACGTATTGAAAGTGAAAAACAAAAACGATTATTGTCCTGACCATGGCTATTCCTCAATACATTTCACTACCTATGTCATGTCCTGTCCTTACAGAGAGTGAGCACGGAGAGTGCAGCAGAGTATCACACTACATACTGCTTACCCCCAGAAAAAAAGAGAAAAAAATAGGTTGAGTATAGTTTCTGCCGAATGTTTATGTTTATTATCGGATTGCCATCGTAAAGTCGAAATATCGTAGGTTGGGCGATCATGAAAGGGGGAGTACCTGTATTTGTTTTGGAAATGCAAATTATAAATTCCTAATGACAATTTCTGTTGTGATTCCACATTTTTTGTATTCTAAATATCAAAATCAAACTATGCTGTTCATCAACCTAATAATTTTTGTTAAATTAAATTTGATTAATGGGTTCATGCTGCTATCATTCGTCTCCCATTCTCAGTGCCGCGTGAGCACATATATTTGGATAGTCTTGGGATATATTCCTCTAGCCATAGTGCACTCTCTGGCCTGTGTCCTTTCCTGGATGATGGTCTTCACAATCCCTGTGGCCAAGATGAATGCCAGGATCCTCAGCACCATCCTTCTTTTGCCCCCAGAAGACGTCCAGCTCTGCACTTTGATGAAAGTAAGCTCTGATTTTTTGTTTCTTTTCAGTTCATGCTAATCAGTGGAAGAATGTTTTTCCTCTTACTGGATGTTACTGGTTGAACATATGAATGTTTTTGTAGGCTGTAATCTTGGCTTTTTTTCTGAAAAAATGGGTAACTGTTCTTCTGTTCCAGTCTCAAAACTGTGAAAAAAGGGTTCTTCTGTGCTGCTACCGGGCCTTTCACTGGTACTACTACAAGTACACTGTGGATGGTATCAACGTCTTTGCTGTCAGTATCCTCTACTATTTGTAGTCATCTTAGCAGCAGATGATTTGCCAAATTTTAAAGAAGGACATTCTTCTGTGGACAGGATGGGCTTTTTCAGTTTGTCAGTGATTACTTACTTACGGATGATTGAGATTGCTTTGTATATGGATTTACAAAGTCTGAAGATTGGGGTTGTCAAACTGTAGCGCCCAGTGGGGAAATGGACATTATTAACCAGAATAATGTTACTGTATATTAGCTCTGATGCATAGATATACAATGGTCTGTAAATACCGGGTAGATTTTCAGGTTTGCCCAAGTTGTCTGTAGTATACAGTAAAAAGAGTAATTTATTAGCATAAATAAGAAAATCATGACACTGTTTGTATATGGCTTGATACTTTGTAACAGTTAAAGGCCTTAAAATCTCTTCTGCTCAGATCTAATGTCCATGGTCATTGTCACTCTGGTGATTGGTTATGTGGACAGTGACAATTATTTTGTCAGGTCTGAGGTGAAGTTTTTCACAGCCGTGACCTCCATCATCCCCCTGTCTTACTACATTGGCATGGGCATAGCGAGGTATTGTTCCATCACTCAAGGGTTTGGGTTTGATTTCAACATTAAGGATGAAGTTCACATTTTTCCTTTTTGTATGTATTATTATAGCACCTGCCAAATGTGTACAATTACTGTCTGCTCCAACGTTTCTGGTACAATTTTGGGGAAGACAGTAAACCAATCAGTCTTGTATAGGTGCTGTTCAGTGCTTTCAGTCTTAGTATTGTCAATCTAGAGTTGGGAACTGACATCTAAATGACACCGAATGACGCTATTCTGACGAGGACAAAGACAATTTCATTTATTTTGTGTAAGGAGATAATATTCTAAATTGTTACCTCTCACAAAAACAAACCCACTCTTCTTACTATGCCTTAGTATTTTACAGTATACTACTAATGAAAATAATAATATTAAAATAAAGCCTCATATTAAATTATATAGTAGTTGAGTACCTAATCAATAAGCCTTTAACATCCCACATAGTGATGGTGGAAGGATTATAATAGTTCAGTAGGTCAATAAAAAAATTACCACTCCAAATTGTCTTCTGTCTCCTCTATAAGGAAGGATACATAGTTTCTCCGTAATCTATAGAAACCTCTGTGATTATTTTCGACAGCATGAGCCAGTGTCACCCATATGTGCTGCTGTAATGGTTGGCAAAATTAGTACAATTGTATTGGGCAATAAAGAGAATGGTGCCCGTTTTTGATTTAATTATTGGAGACACATGATGCCCATCAGTAAACTTAAGAAAGGAATGCCTGCTAACCCACCAGGAAACAATACAAGTAACCCTTTGCAGCTGATTAAAGTAATAATTTGTATTTTGTTGGAAACATAGTAGGTGAAAACATGGTAGGAACATTCAGTAGACCCTTGAAACTAGCACTATTGATGACACCCAAATATTTACCCATGGTTGAAATTATCCACAAACTAGTTTGAATTTTTTATTCATTTCAATACCATTATTAATGGAATGCACAAGTCAACGACAAACTGCATGAGCTCAGCCCCAAGATAGGCAACAGACCCAACACATACCTGGACAATCGATGGGACCAAGTTATGTATACCAGATGTTGTTTGGACATACCAGACTGACGCACTCTTTTTTGCTGAAGGGTGAAGAACCCCCACAATGTAGAACTTGTCAAAAAGCAATCACTATAAAACTCTTATTCACCGACTGCCCTAGGTATCTACCGGAAAAACAAAAACTCCTCCTGTCAAACACATTACCTGAAATATTCAGCCGAGACAAAGCAAGCAAATTACTGAAATTCCGAACTCTCCCAAATCTAAGAGCCCATATTTAAGGACGCGACAATACCTGACAATAACGTCCTGCCACGAAATGGTTGATGTGCTGTAGTGACGTTAAAACTCGTCAACCAACCATCAATACCATTATTCATCTGAAGTTGATGTTGTGCTTGTAATTTCTTAGTATCTCTGCTCAGAGTAATTTTGCTGTGGGAGCGGTAGTGAATGCCACATTTGGGTCAATCACTGAGATGACCTTCTACATCACCGCTCTCCTGCAAGGTCATCGAATCGGGAGCAAATGCTATGGAGAAATTGTGAAAGCTGCTCTCACTGGGACACTGCTTGGTTGTATCCTCTTTATTCCAGTAAGTGTGTGTCTGTGTCAGCTTTGAGAGACAACTAGTTTTATTTCTATTTGAATGAGTATTCTATGATAATCAATATGGCTTTCACTTAAAGTATTTTGAGGATTGACTTCAGCATGTGCTGTATAGCTGGGATCCTGTAATAAACTGTGTTTGCAGGGTCTCTGTATGATCATTGGGGGCTGTAAGCACAGCGAGCAGAGGTTCAACAGCCGTTCAGCTGGAGTGAGCTCCGCACTGCTCTTCATTTCAGTTGGTGGTAAGTAAAGTTGGAAGTAGAAAAACTTCAGTGTGATGGTAGAGTTAATATAATGTTATCTGAATTTTTTTGGTCCATGACTGTAGTCAAGTGTGTATGTCTCATTTTATTTATATATATATATATATATATATATATATATATATATATATATGTGTGTGTATATATATATATATATATATGTGTGTATATATAATTACCTACATCTCCTTGTTTCTATTAGTGATGGGAGATTATTATTATTACTTTAACCACAGTCTGGGAATCTGATGATGCTTTAGGTCATATTTATGGGTTAAGGTGTGTGACAGTACAGGATGGTCTTTGTTGTGTTTTTGTTTCAAAATTCTCCACACATTCTCTATTGGGACAGGTCAGCACTGCAGGCAGGCTAGTCCAGTACCCATACCCTCTTCTTCCACAGCTATGGCTTTGTAATGGCGATGAGTATATTTGCATTATCTAGTAGAAAAATGCATGGACGTCCCTTGAGAAGATATGGCAGCAATGTTGTTCTAAATCCTCAGTGTACTTTTCAGCATTAATTCTGTCATCACTGAATATAAATGACATTTACCAAGGGCTCTGACACAGGCCCATACCATGACCGACCCTAGCTTTGCTGGTAACAGTCTGGATGGTCTTTTTCATCTTTGGTCCGGAGCAAAGTGAACATTTTTTCCAACAAATATCTGGAATGATGATTCGTCTGACCCCAGTAAACGTTTCCAGTGTGTGATGGTCCATCTCAGATGCCTTGTCGACACATTTTTGGACATGGTTACCATTTAAGGCTATTTTTTGCACAGGAAAGTTTTAAGTGTCATTAATGAATGTAACTCTGTTGGAGAGCTTGACAAAGGTTTGCCAGCATAATCCATTGCTCATGTGGTTATATCAGCTTTTGAGGAATGATGGTTCTTGATGCAGGGGTTGGAGATTACGAGCTTTCAGCTTAGGCTTGCACCCTATCCCTTTATGCACTGGAATTCCGGAGGATTCCTTGAATTGTTTAAATTATGCACTGTAGAGGGAGAAATATGCAAATCCAAATGTTTGTCTTTTTTATACTTTATTACTAGCCCTAAATTGCCCCATCCCAACTTTTTTGGAATGTTTTGCAGGCCCAGAATGCAGGGATTGATGTATACTGAAAGATGAAATAAAGTTCACTAGACATGACATTTCTTGGGTTCATGCTGTCTGTAATGAAAGACGACGACTTCTTCTTTCGGCTTCTCCCTTTATCAGGGGTCACCACAGCGAGTTAAACGTTTCCACCTCACCCTGTCCTCCACGTCCTCTACTCTCACCCCAACTCCCTGCATATCTTCATTTACCACAACCAAATAACTCCTCTTTGGTCTTCCTCTCCGTCTCTTGCCTGGCAGCTCCATCTCCAACATCCTCCTACCAATATATCCACTATCCCTCCTCTGCACATGTCCAAACCATCTCAGTCTTCCCTCTCGGATTTTTGTCTTTCCAATTTCCCAACCTGTGCTGTCCCTCTGATGATCTCATTCCTAACTCTGTCCACCCTAGACACTCCTAAAGAGAACCTCAACATCTTAAGTTCTGCCACCTCCAGCTCTGCTTCCTGTCTCTTTGTCAGTGCCACTGTCTCTAAGCCATACAACAAGGCTGGTTTCACCACTCTCTTATAAATCTTTCCTTTCACTTTTGCTGCGACCCTTTTGTCACACAGCACTCCTGACACTCTCTCCTCCACCCACTCCTGTACTCTCTGCCTGTACTTCTCTTCGTTACTCCTTTCCACACTCCCCATTTCCTTGGACAGTTGATCCCAAGTACCTGAACTCCTGGACCTTTGTGACCACTGATCCCTGTAGCCTGACTGTTCCACCTGCCTCCCTTTCATTTACACACATGTATTCTGTCTTACTACAGTTGACTTTCATTCCTCTCCAGATTATACCTCCACCTCTACAAGTTCTCTTCTACCTGTTACCTGTTCTCACTACAGATCACAATGTTGTCTGCTGTGTTTTTTATTTATATTTTATTCATGTTTTTCTCTTTAACTCTCATTTTCCATACCGGCCCAACTTGTACTGATTTGGGGTTGTACATGAAATACTCTGGCCATCATACCCTGAATGTTACACCTTCATTAGGGTGAGCATAACATCTGATTGAGCGGTGTTACTTATGTGTTTGCGTCCTCAGGTGTGTTTGCTCCTACTCTGTTCTCTAAAGCCTATGGGAGCCTGGAGTGTGACAGCTGCAGTAATCCCTCTGGGAACAACAGTGGGCCCTTTATCTGCACAGACTGCCATTATGATCTGGTGTGTAATTGGATCTGTAAAGCCATAAAGACACAGTATTAGTAAGAGTAAAAGAAAAGAAAATCTGAAAAGCAGCTTGGCACTGGCATGTCTTCAGTCATTTAATCTGACTTGCTGTTTTCTCCTGCAGAGTGAGAACAATCGCTCCCTTTTTCGAAGTCATATCGAGTGAGTATGTACTTCCGTTTTCAGTGATGCGTGCGTGAGTGTTAGAGGTTAGAAAGGCATGATGAATCTTGTCGATTTTGCAGGCCTTTGGTGTATACGGTCTCGGTGCTCCTCCCTGCTGCTTATCTCATCGGTTTGGTCTTTACATTAAAGACCCACTCGCACATCTACGACATCCACGTCAGCGAAGGCCACTGCCATGGTGCGTCTGTAATACAAGATGATGACATCAAATTTTTTTTATTTTTATTTTTTTATTATTGTTAATCTCAGAATGGTCTCGTAAGTAATCACAACCAGGTCCAGCCATGCAAAATCAATGTTATGAATTTATTATGCAGCAGTTTAAGTGTAATATGCATTCCACACATTGCATTGCTGCTATTGTCCCAGTTTCTGGGATTACATCTGCATCCAGCTGCTGAGGAGAGATCACCCATCATCAAACGGGTGCATCATGTTTTTTGCACCAAGACAAAGTTTGAGTTGGTAGTTGAGTAATTACTGGGAGAAAATGGTCACTTAATTAGTTACACTTCCTTGTTTCTATTCTCATTGTCCATTTTATAATCTCCTCTTACCGTTTACCACTTTGGTTCTACAGACAGTAGTCCATCTGTTTCCTTTGCATACTGTCAGTCCCCTTTACTCTGTTCTCTAATGGTCAGGACCCTCACAGATCGTGTGGGTGGGTCGGTGTGTGCTGTGCTGATGAGTGAATCAGACACAGCAGTGCACCTCAGTGTCGCTGCTGAACTGCAAATAGTCCAGTCAAAAATGTTTAGCCACCAGCATCCTGTCAGCATGAAGGATTAGAGGATGACCAACACGAACTGTATAACAACAGATGAGCTACTGTCTGGTGGAGCGATAATGTAGATGTCTAACGGAATGCACAGTAAGCATAGTGAACGCAGTGTTTAAATACTCCAGCAGCACTGCTATGATCGATATAATGTACCAGCAAAACACTCATGAAAATGCCGCCACCACATCAGTGTCACTGCAGAGCTGTCTCCATAATGCTAATTTTGTTTATAGGTTTAACATCAGAACACATCACATCAACTGTCAGTTTGCCACAGATATGAAATTGTCGCATCATAACTCCTACACACAGTATCGGGGCTATATTTGTTGGCAGCCTGGATCACTAGCATAGCCAATGCCTATCACTCAGTGTTTTAATTGCTTCACCTTGGCCAGTTATGACAAGGCCAGCATGAAATACATGAAATACTGACACGCTGACTTAGAATATATATTTTTTAATGTGTGGAATGTCCACAAAGAGAGTGTGTTTGAAAGTGAGGGAGGGTATAATGCTACTGACAGGATAAGTCTGTGCACAAGGCTGGGTTTTCTCAGGTGTCTGATAAATTGCTTTGATCACAGTTTCAGCAGCTTTCTTCAGGTGTTACCATGTTGTTCGTAATTCTGTGTGAGGCTAGATGATGCATTCTGTTTTACATGTATTGTTTTATTCTTTAAATGTGTGTTTCAGTGTCGAGTGACCATGATCCAGTAGTGCACTGGTCCAGATGGAGGGCTTTGGTGGTTCTTATAGTGGCCACGTTTCTGACAGCTGCCTGTGCTGACCTCACCACCGAGCACATCCAACCCATCATCTCTCACTCCAGCGTCTCACAGGTCTGTTTATGTAACAACTGTCAAACCCAGCACACACTTCAGAGGTCCAGAGAGGGCGCTGATTTGATTTAAATCACTTACACAGATTTTTGGGTCTGGTGTGCTTGGTATAATCCCTGCACAACAAACACATTGTGTATCTGTCCTATTAACGTTGTACCAAAAAACCATGTTGAACCACAGCACTGTCAAAAAAAAGAGCACTGTTTCACTGTGTTTATTAGATTCGTTAGATTCGTGAGATAAATATTTTATTTGTTTAAGTGACTGGAAAGGCAACTGAAGGATATGGATTTGTTCATCAGGTTCATGAAACCAGTTTGGGACGACTTTTGCTTTGTCACGTGGTGCATTATCATGCTAGAAGTAGCCATTAGAAGATGGCCATGGCCGTTGTGGCCATGAATGGATGCACATGATCAGGAACAATACTCAAACAGCCTGTGGCTTTCCAGCAATGATTGATCGGTATTAACAGTCCCAGAGTGTGCCAAGAAAGCATTCCCTATACCATTACACCATCTCCACCAGCTTGGACTGTTCACACAAGGCAGGTTGGATCCAAATTCTGGCCAAATTATGCTAGATTGCGACCCTGCCATCTGTGCACCTCAGTAGAAATTGAGATTTATCACACCATTCTAGATTTGAGTCTTAAGCTCTCCAGTTGGGGTGAGCCTGTGCTCATTGCAGCCTCACCTTTCTTTGCTTGTCTGACAGAAGTGACTGTATTTAGTTTTCAACCAGTAACTTCAATGTTGTCCTAGAGAAATGCGTCCTTTGAGTGTATGCCATGTATATAGCCATATTCTGCTGGAATGGCAAGTGGAACTCAACATTGTCTTCTGCTGTTTGTGTCAAGGTTTGATGTGCAGTGCATTCTGATATACTTTTTTGCGCACCATAATTGTACAGAGTGGTCGTCTGAGTTACTACAGCATTTCTGTGCTATTGAATTAATTTGCCTGTTCTACACTGATCATTTATCAGTAAGCCATTTCTGTCCGAAAAAAGTGTCACTTGATGGAATTTATTTATTTATTTATTTTGTGCTATCCTAGGTAAACTCTAAAGAATGCAGTCTAACCTCACCTCCAAAAGCCACCAATCTCGGCTCTCGCCCTCTTCTTTAAACGTGACAAATGTCTTACCCGCAGTGTACAGTGGTGCCTGAAAGTTTTTGAACGCTTCAGAATTTTCTATATTTCTGCATAAATATGAGCTAACACAACATCAGATTTTCACACAAGTCCTAAAAGTAGATAAAGAGAACCCAGTTAAACAAATGAGACAAAAATATTATACTTGGTCATTTATTTATTGAGGAAAATGATCCAATATTACATATTAGTGAGTGGCAAAAGTATGTGAACTTCTATTAGCAGTTAATTTGAAGGTGAAATTAGTCAGGTGTTTTCAGTCAGTTGGGATGACAATCAGGTTGTGAGTGGGCACCCTGTTTTATTTAAGAAACAGGGATCTATCAAAGTCTGCTCTTCACAACACATTTGTGGAAGTGTATCATGGCACGAACAAAGGAGATTTCTGAGGACCTCAGAAAAAGAGTTTGTTGATGCTCATCAGGCTGGAAAAGGTTACAAAACCATCTCTAAAGAGTTTGGACTCCACCAATCCACAGTCAGAGAGATTGTGTACAAATGGAGGAAATTCAAGACCATTGTTACCCTCCTCAGGAGTGGTCGAACCAACAAGGATCACTCCAAGAGCAAGGCGTGTAATAGTTGGTGAGGTCACAAAGGACCCCAGGGTAACTTCTAAGCAACTGAAGGCCTCTCTCACATTGGCTAATGCTAATGTTCATGAGTCCACCATCAGAATGTTCATTTCGTCCATGAACTGAATCTCAAGAGAAGGTGGGTCATGCAGCAAGACAACGACCCTAAGCACACAAGCCGTTCTACCAAAGAATGGTTAAAGAAGAATAAAGTTCATGTTTTGGAATGGCCAAGTCAAAGTCCTGACCTTAATCCAATGGAAATGTTTGTGGAAGGACCTGAAGTGAGCAGCTAATGTGAGGAAACCCACCAACATCCCAGAGCTGAAGCTGTTCTGTACGGAGGAATGGGCTAAAATTCCTCCAAGCCGGTGTGCAGGACTGATCAACAGCTACAGGAAACGTTTAGCTGCAGTTATTGCTGCACAGGGGGGTCACACCAGATACTGAAAGCAAAGGTTCACATTCTTTTGCCACTCACTAATATGTAATATTGGATTATTTCTCTCAATAAATAAATGACCAAGTATAATATTTTTATTTCATTAGTCTAACTGGGTTCTCTTTATCTACTTTTAGGACTTGTGTGAAAATCTGATGATGTTTTAGCTCATATTTATGCAGAAATATAGAAACTTCTAAAGGGTTCACAAACTTTCAAGCACCACTGTAATTCTTCCCTGTTAAGCCGCATCGTTTTCAGCCAACCAGTCGTTACGTGTCCCTTTTTATCCTACTGACAGAGTCTGAATCCCATTTCAGGGGGCTGCATCCTTCGAAGGCTGCGTGGACCGCGGCGAAGGCCGAACTGAAATGAGATGGCTTCTCCTGCCTTGGATTTCCTGTTTACATCACAGAACCACTGTTCCCGCCCTCACTCCTCAGCTATAATCTTTATAAAATTTTTGAGTTTAGTTTTTATGCTATTAAGTTATTACAAGTTATTGGAAGTGGAGACGCTTCAGCACAGGCGCTGACATTCATTTCCTGATGTAGTTTAATAAAGGTCTCCGTGTGCTCCTTGCTCCCTAAAACAAGACAAAAAGTTGCAATTTTGCTTTTTAACATTTTAGCTATTCGAGTTTACAAATCCTTACATTTAAATAACGTATATTCCTCATCCAACCGCTCCGATGTCCCCAAGGTCCCCCCATGTGCAGTGCACCTCGGGATTTGTTAGGTTATGAAGATGCATTAGATGTGTCCTTCGTTTTCAGGCAAAAGTCCGCATTTTTTGGAATGGGACAGCCTAGGCGCGCCGCCACGACACGATTGGTCTTCAAATGCACTCTGCGAAGGAAGCAGCTCCTGAAATGGGATTTAGCTAAGGTCGCCTTCCCTGCTTTCTCCCTGCTTGCTTTGCTGCTCATTGTTATTGCTCCATTGATGTGTTAATCTCATTGTCAGTCTTTTAGCATGTTTATGTACATTGTAAATGGGATCGTACGATCATGAGGGCTGCTCAGTGAAACGCGTTATGTCAGCGTCAAGTATGATAGCCACTGCCTTTGTCTAGTTCTATGTTACCTCATTAAGTCACCAAACAGGCCTCTGGCCAAAAACAGCCATGGAACCGAGGTAGGTGAGATAATGAGGTTGGACTCTATTATCTGTGAAAATCCCAGGAGATCAGCAGTTGCAGAAATACTCAAACAAGATTGTATGACCGTCATCCATGATCATGTTATGGTCAAAATCACTGAGGTCACATTTTGCCCCATTCTGATGGTTGATGTGAACATTTACTGAAGGTGCTGATTTACGTGCATGATGTTACTCACTGTACTAGCACGCAATTGGCTGATTATATAATTGCATGAATGTGTATCTCTAGGTGTTCCTAATAGTGTCCAGTGGCTGTTTTATGTTTTTCTTCTTATTAAATTTTGCAGTACTTCATTGGCGTTACTGTGCTGGCGATGGTTCCCGAGATTCCAGAAATAGTCAACGGAATCCAGTTTGCCCTTCAGAATAACATTAGTTTAAGGTCAGAACTATTCATGCTATAAATGAATGTGCATCTCTGTAGTGGTTTTCTTTTGGCGGTGTCTTTCGGTAACTTTGGTCTTTGTTGTTTAGCCTGGAAGTTGGAAACTGCATTGCTGTGCAAGTTTGCATGCTTCAGATTCCACTCCTGACTTTATTCAATGCTGTTTATGTAAGTAATACCTGGAGCAAAGCTTGGCTCATTTGTCATTCTGCCTTTGCATTGGATTATTTGCACTATACTGAAACTATTTTCCCTCCGCAGGATGTTGGGTTTATCCTTCTGTTTAGTGACTTGCACCTCTGGGCGAGCATCTTCAGCGTCATCTTGGTCAATTACATCTTTATGGATGGAAAGTGTGATTATTTCCAAGGCAAGTGGTATTTGTTTTTTAAGTACTCTTGTCTTAATAATGGATTTTTAAATGGGTTTTTTGGATTGCTCATGGTTTTTATAGATTGTTTTTGGGTCAAACAAGCCCCTCAGGCAAAAAAATTATTTGGGAAGCATGGTGTTTGTGACATCACTTTCAGCTTCGTAACCTGCTGAAAATGCTGAAATGATTAGGGGATGTCAAGTTTCCTGCTAGCTTGCTATTCTGTTCTTAGTTTTCCTGCTGGCTAGGTTCTAAGGTTCTAAGGACAGCTACAGTGGGGCAAAAAGGTATTTCGTCAGCCACTGATCGTGCAAGTTCTCCTAAGATGAGAGAGGTCTGTCATTTTCATCATAGGTACACTTCACCTATGAGAGACAAAATCAGGGGGGGGAAAAAATCCAGGAAATCACATTGTAGGATTTTTATTTTTAAAGAATCTAATTGATAATTATGGTGGAAAATAAGTATTTGGTCTAACTCAATACTTTGTAACATAACCCTTGTTGGCAATGACAGAGGTCAGACGTTTCCTGTAAGTCTTCACCAGGTTGGGCACACACTGTATCTGGTATTTTGGCCCATTCTCCTCCATGCAGATCTCCTCTAGAGCAGTGATGTTTTGTTGGGCCACACAGACTTTCAACTCCCTCCACAAATTTTTATGGGGTTGAGGTCTGGAGACTGGCTAGGCCACTCCAGGACCTTGAAATGCTTTTTACGGAGCCACTCCTTCGTTGCCCGAGCGGTGGTGTGTTTGGGATCATTGTCATGCTGGAAGACCCAGCCACGTTCCATCTTCAATGCTCTCACTGATGGAAGGAGGTTTTTGGCTTAAAATGTCACGATACATGGCCCCGTTCATTCTTCCCTTAACACGGATCAGTCGTCCTGTCCCCTCTGCAGAAAAAACAGCCCCAAAGCATGATGTTTCCACCCCCATGCTTCACAGTAGGTATGCCGCAACTCAGTATTCTTCTTCCTCCAAACACGACCAGTTGAGTTTTTACCAAAAGTTCTATTTTGGTTTCATCTGACCACATGATATTCTCCCAATCCTCTTCTGGATCATCCATATGCTCTTTGGCAAACTTCAGATGGGCCTGGACATGGACTGTGCTAGCCAGCAGCACAGACAGCGCCAAAACTAGATAGGGCGCCAATCCACACTCGCACTACGGGCACTTTAGAGACACCAATTAACCTAACTAACATGTCTTTTTTTATATATGTTATATATAAACAAACAATTGAATGGAAGTCTGCCAGATAAAGTTGATTTAAAGAGATTTAGCCAGTGGCAAACTGAGGATATGATACAAATCAAACTGGTCTGCCTATGCTGTGATGATGGTAGTATTTCAAGAACCATGCATCAGTGAGTGTAACGTAGGGATGTACACATGTTTATCTAAATAAAGAATTTCTCATAGATTATATGTAATAGATGTAACTGTCTGAAACCCTGTACAGGAACAGCCCTGGTGGTCGTCTACCTCATCCTCATGGCTTTGTACTTCTTTGCCCCATCTCCCCGTGGCTGCTAACCATCAGGACCTTCATCAGTTCTTTTCTCTTCTTTCTCTTGCTCTCTTTTAAGCTTTGCATTTAGGGTATGGAGTGACATTTCCCTTAGTATGAACCTGTAATTAGGCCTTGAATTGTGGTTGATGCATGTGCAGTGTTTCATCAGTTGTAGTTTTGTAAAAGTGATGGTCTCACCGAGTAATGTGTTGGGGTGTAAAATCGATTAAAAATCTCTTCTAATAAATTGGTCAACAGGGTTAATGAAAAGAATGCATTTAGACGTGTGTGTGCATTTATTGCACTTGGGTGCAGCAGCTCACTAGCCCAGTACGTCAGAGACCGGGGGTTATGGCCCACTGATGCCTTATGGGCTGGGCTGGACATCACACACACAAATACGATTAACAGTTAACACGTGCCTGTCTGAGCAGTAAAGTATAAAATCAGACAACTACAGAAAAACTTCAAATGAATACATTTATTGTCCCCCCCCCCCCAACAATAAGACAAATACAGGTACTCAGTAACTGCCTTAAAACCACAGCTGGGATCAGAATCCAGTCAGTCCCATAATCCACTTTAAATACAGTTCAGTCATGCAGAAGTAAGAGGGGAGACATGTTTTGGACATGCGTTTGCCCAAGTGAAGAGCAGGGAACACGCTACTTGTCTATTGAGTAGACTTTTTGTCTGTGTGGCTGTGGGCATGCAGTCTCTTTGTCCAGTTTGCTGTTACGTCTTTGCCAGCAATGCAGACGACAGGTTATGACTTCGGTCTGATAACAATAGGACCAAACAAACACAAAGCATTAGAAATACTCTGGAGCAGGGAGAACTGCACATTTGTCTTTTACCATCTTGAATTGGGTCACACATTGTGCTTTCAGGAACAGGATGGTCCACTGATTTGAAAGGAAGGTTATATTTGCCTTGTTTCTTGATAGACGAGGGGTTTTGATTACCGTGCTGGAAGAAGGGTATGATTTATAATGTCCATTTAAATACTGGGCAGAAAAAAAAAAAGATTAAAAGGCCTTACATGTTTTCAAATGACATTACAGGCCATGCTGGCAGAAGGTCAGTACAATGAGTCAGAGCTATAGATGTCTGTCTGTTCATGATTTAAATGTATAAGAACAGATAGGCTCTGTTTAACATCTGCATTCTGTGAAACAGGACATCAGCCGAAATGGACGATGACCAGACAGTGACATTAATTAAAACACATCATGAAAACCTTTAGTACAATACCATGCTGTTCAATAAATACATGAACTCTTATCCCTGTATCTTTTATAAAACTTATCAGCCTTCAAGACTGCAGTTCTCTTTTGTCAGCAGGTGTTGCAAGGGTTTGTAGGTACTAATTGTTATTCAGACATGAATTGATAAGACATTTATATTTTCTGTTTTACAGTGGTGCTTGAAAGTTTGAGCCCTTTAGAATTTTCAATATTTATACATTAATATGAGCTAAAACATCATCAGATTTTCACACAAGTCCTAAAAGTAGATAAAGAGAACCCAGTTAAACAAATGAGACAAAAATATTATACTTGGTCATGTATTTATTGAGGAAAATGATCCAATATTACATATTAGTGAGTGGCAAAAGTATGTGACCCTTTGCTTTCAGTATCTGGTGTGACCCCCCCTGTGCAGCAATAACTGCAGCTAAACGTTTCCTGTAACTGTTGATCAGTCCTGCACACCGGCTTTGGAGGAATTTTAGCCCATTCCTCCGTACAGAAAAACAGCTTCAGCTCTGGGATGTTGGTGGGTTTCCTCACATTAGCTGCTCGCTTCAGGTCCTTCCACAACATTTCCATTGGATTAAGGTCAGGGGACTTTGACTTGGCCATTCCAAAACATGAACTTTGTTCTTCTTTAACCATTTCTTTGGTAGAACGACTTGTGTGCTTAGGGTCGTTGTCTTGCTGCATGACCCACCTTCTCTTGAGATTCTGTTCATGGACAGATTGTCCTGAACATTTTCCTTTAGAATTCTCTGATATCATTCAGAATTCATTGTTCCATCAATGATGGCCCAGATGCAGCAAAAACAGGCCCAAACCATGATACTACCACCACCATGTTTTCACAGATGGGATAAGGTTCTTATGCTGGAATGCAGTGTTTTCATTTCTCCAACATAACGGTTTTCTTTTAAAACCAAAAAGTTCCCATTTTGGTCTCATCCAATCCACAAAACATTCCCATCTGGCTCGTCCACGTGATTCTTTAGCAAACTGCAGACGAGCAGCAATGTTCTTTTTTGGAGAGCAGTGGCTTTCTCCTTGCAAACCCTGCCATGCACACCATTTTTGTTCAGTGTTTTTCTTTGTGACCTCACCAACTATTACACGCCTTGCTCTTGGAGGGATCTTTTGTTGGTCGACCACTCCTGGGGAGGGTAAACAATGGTCTTGAATTTTCTCCATTTGTACACAACCTGTCTGACTGTGGATTGGTGGAGTCCAAACTCTTTAGAGATGGTTTTGTAACCTTTTCCAGCCTGATGAGCATCAACAGCTTATTTTCTGAGGTCCTCAGAAACCTCCTTTGTTCGTGCCATGATACACTTCCACAAACATGTGTTGTGAAGAGCAGACTTTGATAGATCCCTGTTCTTTAAATAAAACAGGGTGCCCACTCACACCTGATTGTCATCCCATTGATTGAAAACACCTGACTCTGATTTCACCTTTACATTAACTGCTAATCCTACAGGTTCACATACTTTTGCCACTCACTAATACGTAATATTGGATCATTTTCATCAATAAATAAATGACCAAGTATAATATTTGTGTCTCATTTGTTTAACTGGGTTCTCTTTATCTACTTTTAGGACTTGTATGAAAATCTGATGATGTTTTAGCTCATATTTATGCAGAAATATAACTTCTAAAGAGTTCACAAACTTTCAAGCACCACTGTAACTCTTAAGACCTCAGCGGTTAACTTGAATGGATGTTAAACAGAGCATACCTGTGTATGATTTCTAATTCAGGGAGGGTTTTCGGTGCTAGATCAAGGCACCCCAAATGTGCTCATTCATTTCTTGAACAATAAGAAGGGACTGGTAATTAACATTTAGCACTTCTGGTATTTGCTGTGTTTTAACACAATTCTAAATAATTCAACAATACAGTGCTTCCACCAAGGCTACATTTATTCACTTGGGAGGTGTGCTTATCCAGTGTTGGGGTTAATGTGGTACAAGTTCATGCATTAGTTACTGATTTAAAAAAGACTTGCATCAATCATGTTTCTAACATTATTTGTTTGTTGGATTTTGTTTATGTAACACTGCATGAGTATCAATGGCTATTCATGACAGGAGCACGGTCACGTTGATACTAGTCAGTCACACTCACACTGCCAATTTAGATCGACCAATTAACCTAACGCATGTGTTTATAACGTGGGAACAAACCAGAGTAAATCCACACCGACACGGGGATCGAACCAGGAACCTCTGGACCAGGCTAACCACGTGTGCGGCTGTGCCACCCGGATCAATAATTAGAAATCGATTACTTTTTTCAGTAATTTCCCCAACACTGCTTACAACTAATACAATCGTAATGTAGGTTCTGGGGCTGGAACCCTGGACTGTTTGTTCCATAGTCCAAAACCTTAAGCACTACACCACCACAGTCCCAGGCTTGGCAAGAAATGCCAATTGAATCAGTTGCTGTTTGGAAAGGCACCAAATCCTTTAACATCATTTAAATTATCCATGCAAGGGAAGTTTTGGACAGAACTTTAGCTTTTATTACAATAAAATGCATTGAAAGTAAAATTAAATAGAACCCTGTTCACATTTCAGAAAGATTTTCCAACAGCAACCCTATTTTTGTATAGAGATGAATTCTACCAGGAAGAGGAAAGGATGAACGGCAGTATGGTGAATGCAGAGCCGGGATCACTGCTGAATCGCTAGCATTAGTGTTCAATCATCGGGCTATGAGGAAGCACCCTGTCGGCATCTATGAGGACTAGTCAATGACACTAATATAAAATGCTACCACATACTGGCTTAGCACATGAATTGAAACTCTGACTTTCTTTAGCTTAAGTTAAAACAGGACAAATATTCGAGAAATGCTATTTTATCATACGCATTTCCAAATCCAATAGGCAAGTGGGTGCAAAGCAAGACCGTTTGGACAGGCAAGGCAAGCTGGCACGTGTGATTGAATCAGGCATGTCTGAAAGAATGTTCCGACAGTGGTGCAGCAAAACTGCACATTTTCAGTTCATGACTCGTTGCTTTCCAAAAGGCAGGGGAATTTGCTGAAAATCATAAAAACGTACACAGAAAAGAAGAGGCATCCCATAGTTTTTGGTTTTAAGGCAGGCTACATGGTAGGACATATTCCAAAAGCAGAAGAAAGGGGATTTCAAAATCAATCCCGAGCTCCTCGTCTCCAGACACATGGCTCAGGTGTGTCGCCCGTCCTCGGTTCCAAAGCAGCCGCATGTGAGCACACGCCAACGGCTGCTCTTTATTTTAAGCGTTCGATGAGTTCCTGCGTCAGGCCCAGGTTGAGTAGCTGCATGGTTGAGAGGTGAGCCAAATGAGGAAAAGCTTTCAGCAGCCTCTCCCAGCAGAGCTCCAGCAGGCTTGGAACTACCAGCCATATCTTAAACAGAGAGCCAGTCCTCTTGTTCTCGTGGATGTTCACCACTCCGCCATGGATGTACATGCATCCAGCCTGAAGGAGATAAACACAAACACTTTCAACAAGGGCCCTACAAACCTGAA